>PVMI01072426.1:0-11791 GCA_008528875.1 Aulacorthum solani | reverse complement strand
AGTTTTCAATATGATGTAAAAGTATTACAATGCAATTTTGTCCAACGTGCAGTTCCGACGTGGTTCTTTTGAAACTTTGAAATATTTTTCCTGATTTTTGAATGAAACATACAGGCTGATACATTAAGCACCACAGTACATAGAAAATACTGGTGGAGTTTTAAAAGTATTATTTTCACATCAGCCAAATGTATCGGACAGCAATGCAAAACTTCTTGGTTTACCCGTAATCATATACATTTTAATTTGTATTTGTGCAGAACAATGTGAAACGCTCCGTTTCAATGACGCGGTGATGGTGGTCTGGCTGATGAATATATTAGAACAGTGTTGTTTCGTCACCAGAAAAACATGTATGATGATAACGAACTTTGCGATGCAGGCGTATGTATGGAGATATTACTTTGAGCGTATTATAATTATAAATTGATATATTACTCGTGGAACCGTGCAATTTTCTGTCCAACAACGTGGTTAAATATGAATAATCGTCGAGAAAAATAATATTTGTAACGACTACGATCGCGGTAAAAGTATAATCGTAAAAGTATGGCCGATAAGTTTGTTTTTCACAAAAAAGGTTTTTCAGTTTTCCTGGAAAATTCTAAAAGATGTCTGTTATAGTGTACAGACTGTACAGTCTACCAGACGGTATATTTAAACCTACACGTAAACAGTGCAAGACACGTACTATAGACGTGAAAGCATGGTGAACTTTTGACGTTCAGCTCTTCCTACCAATAAAAAATAAAAAAAACAATAGTCAATACCAGTCGGATCGTTCGGAATCCGAATACAACCACGTGCGCCGCCGTTGCTAATATTTTATCGACGAATATTTTAACGCTTTACAAGGCGAATTGTATACATCTAAACTGATCAGTGTAAATAACGGCATATATATATATATTATTATAAGACAAATTATCCCCGCGGGGAGTCTTAAAAATATTATATTTATCGACGATACATGGCACGCGGGATGTCGAACATCGGAGCATGTAATCGCGAGTGTGTATTTAGCTACTGCCGTACTATAACTTCTTATACGCAATTATTTTTTTACTTGTGTCAATAATTAGATAAAATGTAGCAAGAAAACGTCTAAGTATATTATAGTATAATATGTACAAGGGAATGAAATAAAATCGGGATAAATGATTTCTGGGACTCAGAGTCCGGTCCGCCGCCAACTTAATATATATATAGCACCACCGCCGATCAAAGCTCCAACGGGTTAAAATTTAATAACATATGTATTATGCATATACATGTATTATATCACATTATATTATAGAGCACTGGAGCAATCGAGCAGTCACGTCTTACAGTATATACACATAATATGCGTCTGCACTGTATATATATATATATATATATGTGCACATTACACATGACGTTATGTATATATACATCGGCATCAGCTCGTGCACGTATGCATATATACATGTAACGTACAGCGGGTAATGTGCAGTATACGTATAATAGGTATACTTATATACGTATATCGTACCTATATATCCGCGAAAGAGGAGAAACATCGGCGCGTCGGGTTTTTCCGGGTGTGTGGGAGGGGTAGCGGACCGCGGTCCCGACGAATAGCGGTGCGACGGCGGCGTACTATATATATTACAGTCTGCAGCGGCGACCGCCGTGTATGTATATATACATAATAATATAATGCTCGTACATATTATATGTATATATATATATATGTCTGTATGTATAGACGCGTATACGCGGAGGGCGTTGCCATGACTACCCGGGCCCGTGAACCGGCGGGAGCGCCGCGCTTTTCACCTCCCCCGCACGAGCCGCCGACCGAATTTCCGGGGTAAACGACTTTGCGCCGGCGAAAAGAGACCGCGAGGAGAGTGAGTGAGAGAGAGAGAGAGAGGGAGAGAGCTCGACGCCCGCCGCCGCCGACAGCATCCATCGCGCCCGCGTATTCGTTATATACATATATACCCCAAACCCGGTACATACACACACATATATATATATTTATATACATGAACTTTTTCACTGTACATAATATGTATATAATGAGCGTGTACGCTGTGTGTGTATATATATTATATACATGCCGCGCCCGTCTGCTGCAGCCTATGTACCGCACCTCGCCGTCGTCGTTTCCCGTCGGTGCCGACAGTGCCGCCGACGCTTTGGCCAGAGGGTGCGATTTTCCGCGTCCAAACACGCGCACCGCCGTGGCCCGCCCGCACAATTCGGTCTTTTCGACGACACACACACACTCACACACATATATATATATAGAATAATAACACAGAGTGTAGGTATACCCGCGGCAGAAGTGGTGGAATAATTCGCGTGTAGTATATGTATATACCTACAACTAACCTTAGTGCGCGCGCGCCCACCTCCCCTCGAGGGATCGAAAGACAAAAAAAAGGGCGAAAACTACTTTTGAGGTCGTCGTGTTGTCATATTGCGGTTAATTTTTTCCACTCCACGCGGTTTCAGCAACACTCGTGCAGGCCTTTTATATTTTAATTTAAAAAACCTATATAATATGAGTGCGGTTTTTATCAGCCCCCATATTTTTTAAAAGGATCTTGAACATTGCACTTTAAACTAGGTGTCTTCCTTTTTAAAGTTAATATAAACATACGTGTATGCCACGGATATTGAGACGACCAAGTATCGGAATCATATTCAGGTGAATAGTTTGAATTGCTATCAACTGAGATCGTCAATTATTTGTATCAAAACTAGCACATTTAGGACAGTCTAAGATTATCAAGACTGTAAATAGTTATACATTTTACGAAAATAAATAATTGTGAACTAATGATTCCTATAGAAGATTGGTCAGATATTGCATTATAAAAACCTGTTTTAAGTAAGGTATTTTCAATCGGTCGTATTTTATATTATTTTTGATATCAGCCAAATCCTCTCCAACCTAAGAAAAAAAACAGAGAACTAAATACATGAGACATGAATACACAAATTCACTAGTACACGTGGATATAAAATAATTCACGGATCCAAAACGCAATCATTATATGTGGAAAAATCTTTTTAGGAATTTTGAGTTTTTTGATAAATCGTGAACCAAAACATGTGAAATTAGAAACCGGAGTAAAGTTCTCATAATAGTACATACAGCATACACTGGCACACTGCACAAGCTTGGGTATAATTAATTAATCACGTGATATTTAATAATTTAAGCATTATTTAAGCGCAGACTTTTACCGTATAGGAGGTGCTATTATGGTATTGTTGAGAAGAGTTTAGAGCGGGAAGGTTTGCGGCTTTTATAGTTTTATGGCCTGTGATGTGAACGTATAATTAAAAAGCGTACTTGAATGATTTTTAATTTTGGCATAGAAATAATAGTTTTTAAACAGCAGCGAATATAATATATAAATAAACAAGAACGATGATCACGTGCACGCTTAAGTGTCTTGAGGTTTTTAATTAAATTTATTTTCTTGATTGTTGAGTTTTTTTTTTAATGTAGAATAATCTCTTATAACTAGAAAAAGTTATTAACCTGGAAAAACGAAGAGACTGTATTTATTATAATTCGCCATTTTTTTTTTTTGTTCACCAATTTTTGTTTAAGAAATGGGGCCAAGAAAACCCTAGACTCTAGAATTAAAGTTTTTCGGCTCTAGCGAATACGGGATGGTGATGTACCCTAGCATTTAAACACATAAATTTAATATCAATCATTAAAATGTATTTTTATTGTATACTTATTAAGGATTATTATAGAAATAGATCAAATAGTCAAAGTAAAATGCATACAACATATATTGTTTCTCTTTCACTGATCTTCAGTGAAACTATATTTGCACAGAATAACATTACTATGAGAATTCAACGAAAATTCAGAATAGGTATGGTATTTAATACTCGTCGTGTATAATAATAGGTGAGTAAAAATAGTTTAAGTGCACTCAATCGACTCTACCACTACTGCAAAATAAATGTGCAGGGTGCAACAGTTGGGAACAATTTATAACATATTTTGATAGATTACCTGCAAAACGAATTGTTCTAATCCGGATACTCCGGGGTCATGATACACACATACTTGGAATATATTATTATTACTGTTATAAAAATACTTGTGTAAGGATCGCGCGACTTATTCACAAATATTTTGGGCATTTTAGGAGGTATAATTTTGAATTTATTTCAGTTCAATGGTAACGTGTGTCGCCACGTGTTACCCTTCGGTTTTTACCATTTTTTGCAGAAAACTCTACTCTATTGGAATCTCTGAAAAAAGCCCTCAGAGTGCAGACACCAGCGATGACCCACATCTCGGACGACGTCCCTTTTTAAAATACGTCCCTATATTATATACTGAGTATATACTATATATAAGTTTAAATTATATGTTGAAAAGTATGATATTGTATGCATTGCCAGAATGACTCCCTCACATAATACTATACCCGGCTGATTTCGATAAGGGGTGTTACGAACGAAATAAATTGCAGTTCTCCATATTATATGATATTATAAAAAGTTTAAGTTCTATGGCCCAGACGTTCGTTGTCAAGTGCATGATGTATATGAATTAATCAGTGAACACGGCTAACGATATACTTGTTAATTATTTAAAAATAATGTTATTATCATTATATTATTATTATTATTATTGTTATTATAGTTGGTAGGTAGGTACGCCTATTCCGAAAATCTTTCTCGGCGGAACGAAAAAATGACAAAAACTTAAAACTCTCGATCGCTATCAAATGCATGTACAGGAATATCGAACGCATCGCTTAATTATTCAGCGAGAAGAAGAAGCGTTACTCTAGGATACGTTGTATACACAAACATGCAAATATAAGTACCCCCCTCCCCTTGTTACAAACTCGAGTGCACATATTTACAAATATTTACGACGAGCACCCACGCGCATTATTATTGCGACAACCATTAAAATAATATAATGTGCATGTACTTATATACACCACACGTGTCTTTGTGCCGGTTTGAGGAAATGTTTTTTTTTTATTTTTTAATAATAATTTGTGTACTTTTCGACACAGTATTCGATATGGATAGCAATTTTTTTGAATATTCGAATGTCGAGTATATTCTATGAAACAAACAGTTTATAAATATTGTATACAATATAATATAAATATTATGTACAATTGGATGTACATAATTCATTAATGTACAATGTTATGTACAATAATTCGATTATTAATTGAAAACGATTTTATATGAATATCATATACGACTATAATTAACTAACATTGTACATTAATGAATTATGTACATCCAATTGTACATAATATTTTAATAATCTATCGTGACATTTTTAATAATGAATAGTATTATAATATAACCTAATATAATAAAATATTATTTATAATGTATAATATATATGTATATATATTATATTGTTATGCCTAATGAAGCGTATTTGTATTATGTATACTGTTTATAACGGATTGTCGGTTTTAGATGACTAACCTATTATGACGTGTGTTGATTTGATAGTACGCAATACCTATATATTATGTCCTAATGTCCTATTATACATACATATTATTATAATAAATACAGTTGCACACCCGTGATAAAAACACCACGTAATATTTTAATTATAATACAAAAAAAGGACTCCACTTTTTATATTAATATTTATATATTTAGCACTGTAAATAATAATTAAAAAATTTTTCCTTCAAAATTTATACAGTTTATCAACATATTTAGATACTGTACGACGTTTTATTTTGTATATTTGTACGAAAATATTACCCACCCACACATCCGTATTTGTATAGTGTATACTACCTACCTCAACTCACTCAAATCAAGAATTAAAAAATAATTAATTTAAGTATTGATAAGCTGAGTAAAAAAATCGTACATTCAATACGCACTCAAAGTGTACATCATAACAGTAATAACAAACTATTGTATTATAATAATTATTCGACAAGCGTGTGACCTATTGGCTTATTTGTTCCTAAGTTTTAAGGCTTAATATGTTACACGGTATTATGATAGTTGAGATACTGCAGTGGTGAAGTTCTGGAAATGCATGAAGAAATTATTTTTAAATATTACACTAAATTCGGCGGAGTTTATCGATGTGGGGTTAATGTTCCTGTTTTCGATTACAAAGCATATTATAAAACATATTAAATATTTTGTAAAGTACCCCCGTCAAACCTTTTAGATTCTGGGCAGAGCTTGAAATGCATTGGTTTGAAGTGAGCCGCGAGGAGTGTTTCTGTAACGTTTCCGGATTTTTTTTTTTTTGGTCATCAAGGGTTTAGACTTTAGAGAAAGTCTCACAGCACTGAACCTACTCTCTAAGTATAGGTACAGACATAATAAAAGGATTCACCCGTTGCTGAATTTGTTTTATTAATATTGCCAAATATTATTAAATATTGTTTACTATTTCGTGATAAAGAATAGAGCAGCTGTTATTTAACAAATCACTCAAATGTAATTAATTAAGTCATTATAAGAAATGTTTAATTGTCAACTTCAATTTAAATAAATGTTGGTGATATTCTTTGGAAATAAAAAAAATATGTTTTAATTATACTACTTAAAGTGTTTTGCGGTTATATAGTACATTATATACGTATAGTCAGTTCTCCTAATCCGATAAACGACTCTACATAGCCAACAATGTAATTCATAGGTCCATTAGCCACTAATAGACCGGAAATACTGCCATTTACATATTTTCTCACATACTCTTTGGTACCTAAACTATTAAGTATTAAACTATACCCCGTAGCACCATTAAAATGTGCATAATATTACAAATTACATTTAACTGATACATATAAGACGTAACATGAATAAATAATATTCAAATATTCTAATTCCTGTAAAAAAAAAAAAAATAGGCAGTTGTTAGATGTTAAAAAAGGTATAATTTTGGTATTTTTTCAAGTGATTCATTTCACTTGAGTATATTTGACCTAAAAACACTTCAGATTAGTCAATACAAAAAAAAATTGTTTCTCGTTCTATGCACTTTATTTTTTATTTAAATATTAACTCAATTATTTTTATTAGATACACGCTACAAAAATTAAATACGATTATTGTACAAAAAATATTAATTACTGTTATTATATTGTAAACTATCAATTACGTTATACAATTATATGTTTTTGATTCAATTTATTTTATTTACTATCATGCATTTGAAATACTATTTATACGTTTGATTTGTATTTTAGATTCCAAGGAGAGTGATGAATGAATTTATTTTATGTTTCGATATGATTTTAAAAAAAGAAAAAAATATTATTCACGTGTGTTAAGATACTTTTCTTAGGAAAAATGTTTAGATTATCAACTTTGGTCAAGGTTTCTGATAATTGGTGGTTTTATGATGTTAAAGTTGAAAATTCTCAGTTTTTTTAATATTCAGGGGGGGGAGGGAGTAAAATTATGAACATTTATTAACGTTATTAATATTATTGTACTAAAATAATAATTCCTTCGTTAATAAAACCTTTGTTACCAAAAAGTTAGGCTGTTATTTACACTATCGAGTATCGACTACTACACCTGCCAGAGCTGTAATTAGTATTTACGAACATGCTATACTTGATTTTTATTGAATTATAATTTATATTTAAGCGCGATTGAAAATTTCAAAGTAAAGAAGTAATAATTATAGTGTAGTCATAACTACAATCAAGCGAAACATCATAAAATATAAAACATTACAATCGCATAACTTATGACAACTATAATACAATAAATCTATTTCATAATGACATGTTGTTAATTTAAAATTCATATTTAAAAATGTAAATAAAATTGTAAAGTTTATTATTGTTTTTGTTCAATTTCGTTACCACTATTTAGTTCGAGTATTGTAAGTTATATTATAACATACATGCTTGGATGTTAACAACTATAAACTAAGTGGAAATAATGTGCAAAGTTAAAGAGTGTAATTATTAATAATGTTATGATTCCGTGACATTAATAGCAAAGTGCAAACAAATCATTTAGTTTTTCACACCGACAAATGTGTGTAATATATCATAATATTGCACTAATATTATCATATTCTAGAATATAAATATAAATAAAACTCTTATTGTTCTGGAAAACATGAAAATTTCACTCTACCAAGACAATTTTCCTGCTTCCTGCAACTGTTTAGCTTTAGAAATATAATATTGTCTCATAATATAGTATCTGTTTTGATTTATCGGTGTCGATAAACGCATCTATCCTATAAATTCCATTGCGCCACTTTTTTATTGCATGGAATGCCGTTACAGATCATTCAAAAATAATGGTTAAAGTACCTAATAGAAAATCCTGTGGCAGTGATTTACACCTAATCGCTTATAAGAATGCGCGCTGTAGGACTTGTGCACAATTAATTCTAACAGGCCTCGTATATTTATACAGAATGGTATCAGACGAAACCGAATAAAAGGTAGAAAATAATAATATAATACATTTAATTTATGTAGTATGTTGGAGAAAAATCGTAAAAAAAGGTATACCTACCTCCTAAATAAAAAAAAGTCCATTCAACCTGCTCTGCGTACCCACTCACTTTGATCGAATCCCGTTTCACGTTAAAATAATAAAATACAATAATAAGTATAATAGTCTTGTAAATCTTGTTCCCTGATTCACTGTAAGTACCCACATGAATATGGCCGCTGGCAATACTTGCACAAGCTTATGTATATATATGTAATACCCACAAATGTACACAACGACTGTAAGTAGTACATAGCACATGTCAGCCCTCAAACATTTCGCAAACGTTTCCCTATTTTCCGCCGAAATCTCAAACAATGAGTCCGTCATTCCCTCAAGACGTGTACTGTGTAGTATATAGGTACGCTAAACCGGTTATTATTTGACGAAATAATAATATGATATTTCTTTATTCTGTGCAGCACGAGTCTGAGAGTGTAATCAGCTGTAATAATTTATTATTTTCATACTCGAGTTGATTTATCAAAATTGTCCGTTCGAGACTAGCCTAATTCGAAAAATGAAAAGCAATAATATCACCCGTCCACTTAGGTATATGCCATGATGGCAGTGTATACAGGGTGATTTTTTTTAAAGTAAGATACATAGGTAGGTACTCACTATTTCGTATACATACTATATCGACACTTTTTAGGATATTTGTTTACATAGGTATTCATTTGAAATAATTACAAATTCACATTAAAAAAACATATATTTGTACTATTTATTTGAGTTTTTTACCTTGTTTTGAACGGAAAAAACATTTTTAATTTATAAAACTTGTAATTCACTGACTATACTTGTTCAAAATTAAATTTGCATTCATCGAATTACACCAAAAATTATTTTGCTGCGGAATAAATAGGATATTAAAAATGAATGTTCATTCAGAATATTAAAAATACTTAAAAAATAATAACGATAAAAATCTAGTAAATCATGTAAAAAAAAGCATTGTGTATAGCTTTCGAAATAACGAGTGTCTTAGGTATGTTAAGATAATCGCTCTGTATAAAAGCGTTACAGTGACTACAAAAATATTATAATACACTCTGCAGTGTACAGCGAAAAAATAAAAATAAAAACGACCATAAATAACATTTCTCCGAATCGCAAAAATGTGTTATTGATTGTACTTCAAAAGAATTCGTCTCCGATTGAATTCCATTAGGAAACGAATAAATCTCATCATTTTAAATACAAAGACATAATTTATATAATAGATTTATATATACATATTACTATAATGCGTACAACTGGCGACATTCATAGGAACTGTCGAAGCATACGAAAACATTCATACAATCACACCTGTCAATAAATTATTACATGGGGTGTCAATAATGCACAATTTCATTTCTTTAATAGTTTTAAACCATATTACGAAAAGGGTGTCCCACAAACTATTTATTGTACTTGTACTAGCGACGAATCAAAATAATTTCCCGGTTCCTTTTTATCAAAATAATATTCTACTTTACACATCGATACGAGAAACATAAAATCTACTAAACTGGTTAGTGGTCAACGTCACGTTTTGTTATAGCGACCTAGGATAATTTATTTGAATTACGTTTAAAAAATATGTTTCTTAAAAAAAAAAAAATTACAAATGTTTCATAATTATATCAGTGTTTTAATTTTTGTTTTATGTGATTAATTAATGAATGTCTAAAATAAATTATATGGTGTGAAATCAAAATTGTATATTTAATACCTATGTAACCAATTTACCAATTAAATCTTTTTAAGTTTTCCCATTTCTATTACATTAATTTATGTATTTTATTTTTAATAATTTACTTGTTTAATAATTTAATTTCCTAAATATTATTAAAAATATTTACATCAACATTTTAACAATATAACTTACAAGAACTATTAAAATGTAAATAATGTGCATTATGTATTTTTGATGAACTGTAATAAAAAATTTTTACCTTTACCTATACTAATTTATTTAATATCGCCCTCCGTTGTTCAACATTGTAGAAAGAATTGTTAAGGTTAAATAATAATGAGAATTCAATAAAATTATTTAGTTGGCTAACCTTGTCAAAAAATAAATAAAAACAAAACATGATTGATAGATTGATAGCACAACAACAGTTATTTTCTGTTCTAAACTGATTTAAATTTTGAAAATAATGCGACGGACAATTCGCCACTACGCGATACAATATAGAAATGGCCAAACATTTTGGATCAATAATGTCACCTTAAATATATTTACCTATAATTTTTGTTATTGTTACTAAATAATATAATTCATATTGTATAATAATATTATGTATTATAAATTACAGGTGTATAAACATAAATCATAATATTAACATGTATACATTGATAAGTCAAGTTGGCATTATGACTAATGACTTCAATAGCAGCTGTAACAACTTTCAGTGAAGATTTGTTGATAGGTTTAGGTGTATTATCATTGATGAAAATAGAATTTATCAATTATCATCAATAGTACAAATACTAAATAGTACAATGAATGATGTCCAATCGGAACTTAGACACTATTAATTTAATTTGAGTAATAGTAATATTGAGTTAAAAGTAAAAGATTAGATAGAAGTAAAACCGCGTATTATAAAAATGTCTACATTTCAAAATATTTAAATAATTATTAAAAAGTAAAAAGTAAATATAAATTGATGAACTATAATAATATACCTATACCACTAGGATATAAGAATAATTTCTTTTTATTTCAAAATATTTATTATTCGCAATTGTTTCTATCCTTTCAATATTTTTGAAATATTAGATATAGGACTATAAAAGGAATATAAGATTACCTTCTATATAGTATTGTATTTATTACTCATATATGTACTAGTAGCCCCCCAAATATTTCCTCTATTTTTTTAAACTTTCTCTGACACGATTATTAGGAACAGCTCTGATAATTTTGGCTAAACTATTAATTGTTACTACTTCGATTTATGTGATTGACATTGTTTAACCGAACCAATTGATTAAAATTTCCCATAGAACATATTCATCATATTTAGTACCTGAACTACAAATAAGTTTAAATGATCAATTTCTTCGAATCACTGCAATTTATAAAATAAGTATGGCCGAGGATGACTAAAAAATCTTGTTTTCTCCGATATGGAATATTTAAAAATAAAATTATTATCATGTTAGCAGTCGATAAAAAAAATATTAGACACCATTAAATTAAACTTTTAGTAACCTGATACGCAATAAATGATAGGTTTCACTCCTCAAACAGTAGTCATTATTGGCACCCATATAGTTATTTGTAAATAATAATTAATCGACC
>PVMI01072419.1:2843-20554 GCA_008528875.1 Aulacorthum solani | reverse complement strand
AGTACTGACTAAATTGATTGTCCTAAGGGCGAAACCACCCTCAAACTTAATAATCAAAGCATTTTAAATGCTCCAGATGGTTATACCAGACACAAAAAAAAACATTTCATCGTTGTAAAACGAATAAGTGCATTGCTACTCTTAGAAATTGTAAAATATTTTATCTCATAATGTTAGAACGCCAACTAAATTAAGTGTAAACGTTTAATTTGTTTATGTTTATAATCTTTTAATACTTCCGGATAGACAAGTTGTCAGTTTTTTTCGACATGAAAAACAGCGGCTTAACATCGAGTTACTTACACTTAGGTACAACTCCAAATTGTCGGAATCGATGCGTTAATTATTTTCTGACCTCTGTGGTGGACTTTCGCCTAACAATATAAGTTATGTCGGAATCGATGTAATACCCAGGCAATCTTGCCTTATTTTATTTAATGCCCACTATTTTATAATTATAGTTATTGAAAGTAGTCCATGATGTCTTATTTAGTACTTACCTATATGTACCTACATACAATTAAACCAGCATATAATTAATATGATTTATGACTACAATTATTTTTATCAATCAGCCTTACCAAAAATATAAACTATTCTTAGCTTTTAAGTATTTCAACTCTCAATAAAAAATAATGTCGTCTAAACTATTTTAATTTAATGAAGTGCTTGAACTTACGAGTTTTATATTAGGTAAGCTGCTGGAATTATATTAAATCGAATAAAATGTGCGATAAATGTCACATTATACATTATCTTAGAAAGTTAACATCAGAAATCATTTAAATAGCTAACTAAAAGGTACTTTTATTCACACAAATATTATAATAAAGCAGCCAGGATTAAATCTTTAATAAAATGGCAATTTATCTAATTTCCGGGCAGTTTGCTATTGTATTTACAAAACCAAGCCAGAGTATATATTACTAAAAATATATAAGTTACATTTTTTATGTTTATGTTAGTATAGTACTTTATAACATACCATTATATAAAAAAAATTGTTGATAATTGTTATTTATTATAATATACTGAATTTATTTTACGTGTTTATTTATTTATTAATATTCCCACGTCGTACTGTGGGATTAGTAAAAAGAGCCAAGATTTTTTATTTGGATTACTTCAGTATCGACATCTGTATTTCCAAGATACACCTACAGGCATACTTGTTAAGTATTCAAGTATTAGTTTTTAAATAATATTTTTGTAGGCAAAAGTATTTTTAATATATTTCAAATATTTACTTAGTATTAATATTTTGTACTTTAAAATATTAAGTAAAAATTTGTAACTAGATTTTTATTAGTGGTTTTTCAACAATCTTTTCCCCCTAGAAATGGCTTGTCGCCGACGGAACGACGCCGTACGATCATTAAGTTTTGTTGTCGACGGTAATGGTAAATATTTTACAAACAATTCAAACATATTACACGGAAAACAATTTTGTAAACAAATTTAAGTGTTTGAAAGTGTTTAAAGTATTCGCTAAATGTACCTATATGTTTTAATATTAAAAACTTAACTCAGTATTAGAAAAAGTATTTAAGTATAATTGAAATATAATAAATAATAATACTAAATCAGCATTCCACAGATTTTCAACTTTAATTTTGAAAAATTAAAAACGAAGGAAACGACTTTGAGTTTCTTCGTTATTTTAAGTTATACAAAAGTTATTTTAGTATCAAATACTCGTAAGATACTCTCTAATTACACTCTAATTATTGAGATCTGACAAATGCAAAATGTACATTTATCAAATCATTTAAATTATTAAAATTTGAACATGTACGTGCAATGAAACCTAGAAATTATATTTTACAGCTTCCCTTACTATTTTACATTGATCTCCTTAATTGTGTACAGAGTAATTTATTTGTCATTCGTGGAAGGGTATACGTATTCATAGAAGCACTATCTTTAATCACTTTATGCTCATAAAAGATAGATTTATTTATTTTGGAGTACCTAATTCGCTGTTTGTATTCAGCTTTTAATACTGTTTAATGCATCTTTTTACAAAAATAAAATTAATTTTTGTAGAAATATATAGAATAGTAAATATTTTTCTGCACATAAACTGATATTAATAATAAAAATAAACAATATTTTATCTTCACAGCTAATTTTTTACAGTAAAACGAACAGATTTTTTAATATTCTTAAATATGATATAGTTATCATAATATTAAGAACGACGTAGTGTTTAAAAAAATTCATTAACTCTATATTACTCTTCTTAATATTTGTGTGGTCTCAATCCAAAACGTACTATTGCCAATTTTATTTTTTTCATGAAGGCTACTTTTATGTTTCATTTGGTTAATGTACAGTAGAAAAATAAATATAATAGTCATATTCATTTATAAGTTGTATACATTTTAAAAAATCTAAAATTTTCATTTTATAATTCAAACCTAGCGTCAAACTAATTTAAGACCATATTTTGAACAATTTAATAAAGTCTTTTGTGCCAAAATGTGATATTCTTAGCGTATTTCGACATGAAAAATTCGTATCAAAAACGACTTACTTTGGTGATACTTTTCCAAATCATGTCACAACACAATTTTAAACATCCACACATTTTTAAAATTTTAAGAACAATATAGTTATACAGTGTGCATCACTGTATGTTTAAATTGATAAAAATATATTGTTCGATATTTCCATATCAGTGACGCATTTTTGTCTCGATTTTAACTTTTTTTTTCTTTATTATAATTAAACTTTTCAGCATATTGTGTATGCTCTTACAAGTTTGTAGATTATAGTTTAATTACGGTTTATACAAATAGAATATGGAATTTGTATTGTAGATCATTTTAATGAGGTTTGTAGATAAAACATTTGATGTTGGAAATGATGACTGTTATGGGAATATTGTTGTGAGTTTGCTTAAAATTACAGTTATTAGAAAAATTAATGGACTTAATTCTGTTTTCAGTTCGTTCAAGATGTTTGACGTTGAATCAGTAGTACTGAATATTGGTTGGGCAGCTGTCAAACTGGCATATGATGGACCGGACGGGGGTGAACATTACGACGCGAGCCTTGTTGTTTTAGAATGTCTACCTTTTTTTGGTTTGTTTGTGGATGATTTCGTCAGTTTTTTGTAAATGATACAACCTTTATATGATGCTGTATGTACATCAGAGCATAGTGCACATTTAGCCGGGAGGTGCACATATCAGTTGAGTGTTTTCGCCGCATTTAACGCATCTAGGCTGCTGACTACAGTAGTTGCGAGTATGACTGTAAGCTTGGCATGTGTAGCATTGAGGCGGGTTTTGTCGTTTTGTATGAGGTTTTTCAATCAATACTACGGAGTGAAAGAATTTTGTAATCTTGAAGATTTCTTTATTGTTTTCTTTAAGAGCCAGTTCTACGTGGAATAGTGGTAAAGGACGCGCGTGGCCGAGTGTCCAAGTTCAGCCAGCGCGTGTGTAATATCAGTTATGATAGTGGAGTGATGCAGATTTCTGATTACTGCTTTGTATTGCCGTTTGGAGTGGGGCCGAAAACAGTGAAATTCGGCATTGGTTTCTTTTAAGTAATCAATTACTATGTTATAGTTTATGCGGTTGTTGGGCCGGATTATAATAAATGATGGTGTGGACTTAAATGAAATATCGTTAGTGCCTGTGAGTGATATTATTTTCTTACTGAATATTGAGAAATTTGTGATGTTCTTTGTGTAGATCGTCGGTATACGGATAGGCATCGGTGTGATTTTAGTTTTATATAGTTGCTCACAGACTACTATATGTTATCGTTTGGTTGAAATATCTCATTTTAGATGTCGCCGTCAGTGACCTTGGCCAGTGCCGTGTATCGATTTGATGATGTAAATGACTTGATTTTATTTTAACTTTTAAGTGTTATCAAAATCACAGAAGTTTAAAACATGTCAACTTTTTTAGGTGATTAATAAAGTTTTTTTCAAAAACTGGTTTGATATCATACTTAATTTTAAATAATTAATTAGAAAATAATAGTTTTAGTTGGATATTCCTAAATGACAATAATAAGTTTTGAATCAAAAATTTAATTTTCTATATCTACAATAAAAGCAATTGCACGGACCAAAGCTGTAATAATAACACATTTTTACTTAATTCTACAATGGAAATAGTACATTTTGGGAATAACACATTTTAACCTATAAAATATCACAGATACAGCAGAATTAATATATTTAACATGTACACAGAACTTGATTTTGATCAAATTGGCAATAGAACTTTTTGGATTGTAACTGCACATAATATAATATAAGCTATCCACAAGTACGTGGTGAGAAATTATAATGCATTTAAATTTTATTTTGGTAAATCATCTTAACTCGTTAAATTTGTTTTAACAGTTTTCTATTCATATTCATTTTTATAGCTTAAGTCTAAAAATTATCTCATATAAAATTGTACACATATAATATAAAGGAAATATGTGACTCATCACCTACTTCATGAAATACCGGCATATCGTAAAACTCTTTAGTAGTTGCATAAAATTGACGGATCCTCTGTAATTAGCATATTGTGTGGCATCATATTTTTAAACATAATTATAATACTAAAATAAATACTGATACGTTTTATTTGGACACCATTACTTGAAATAAGAACCATACAAATATTAACATTTCACTATTTTACTATCGCTTGTACATATTGTAATTCAGTGAAATAAATAAATAATTGATATCACTGATAATTTATTGTTATTGTTAATTTTGTTATATAGTTACCATTTATTGACGATAAATATGACAAGACGTGTGTAGTTTTTATGAAAACACTAGCCCAGAGTTGCTCTTGCAAATGATTTGATTTTTTTAAAAGATAAATATTTTGTAAAAAAAATATACATGCCATATTTCTACTTATTGTAATAGTAATATAATATGTAACCAATAGCAACCATTTAAATGAATAAAAAAAATATTTATTTTTCGTGAGCTAAAAAAAATGCTTATATGACCTACCCTTTAGTTAACATTACCTAACCTATAGGGGTTGAAAAATAAGCTATACACCCCTCCAAGTTTTAAAAAAATCTATTGATATAACATTTATTGAATACCATCCACAAGATGCACAATTCACCTGTGCATATTGGATACAGCATTTGGTATACATCGAAAGTGGATACAACTTCAAGATACTCACTATACATTCCTGATATCTCTAAGAACAATTTGATATTTTCTCGGTCATGTGATTTTTGACTATATAAAGCTACAGACATACTTTCAACTCGCACGCCTATTTGTTTTAAGAAATAATTTCTTTACTCAAATCCATAAAAGCGAAGATTTGATGCATACAATTACCTCACTTTCCCGATTAACCGATGGCAGCCATTTAAATACAAATACAAAAAAAAAAATACTAATATCTACTTTCATTACTATTATAATCTTTAAAAATTAACCACTGGAAATCATTTTTAAACAAAAATAAATGTATAGAAAAATCCTATTTAAAAAGACTTTTCAGTTTATTTCTAATTTCAAAAATTTCCTAACAACTTTTTCAATCTTTCTTCCCGGGAAGACCTTATTCGCAATAATACCAACATTTAAAAAAAAAAAATAACCAAGGTCAAGCCGTTTTCGACTGATGTGGTTACAAACAAACAGCTTTTCATTCGTATTACATACCACATCCAGAGAAAGAATTGTGAATTCATCGGTAACTGATGTTAAGTTGACTGTAGAGTAAGTGTCAAGTGTAACGTTATTAAGTAGGTAAGTTGCTGTAATGGATGTGTTAAATGTGAATTCAATGAAAAATCATTGTGTAAGATGAAAAACGAATCTTAGTGGAAACGTCAAACATTTTGGTAACCATACTTACCGTAGTTGTTTTGTGTCTTCACAAAAAAAAAAAAATAATAGGACACATTATTGTGTGAAGCAATCACATTCCAAAATATGTATAAAACATAAATGTATAACACGGCTTTGTGTATAGGCAAAACAGGTACAATTATGTGTAGAAAAACAAAATTTTGATGATTGACATTTCGTTTCTTTTAAATTTTTCCACCTTCGTATATTTTATATTTTATTTTATTATATACACGTATCGAGTATTTCAACAAGTGCGTGTGTTGACAAAGTAAGAATTCGTTAGTAATACATGATATATTGAAGAGAAACTATATTAACGATGATTAGCACTTGTCTCGAGCAAAATTATCCAAACAATTGTGTACCTATTTTGTACTAAGTTGTTACTAATACCATTTATGCAAATCTATTATAATCTGGTTGATATAAGAAACAAAACAAATCACACGATATTATTGTCGAAGTCAATTGACTGGACAAATGGATGGCTATTTTATAAAGAAAAAAGAACATCATGAAATAGATTAATCATACGTAATATATCTTATTAACATAAAGGGTTGGTAAATTAATAAAAAGATAAAACTTTTGAAGTCGTTGGTGTGAAAATGTCACTATGACTCACGATCAAATTATAGTAGTGTCCATGTGTTATTGTTTTATAGTTAAATCAAATTTAGAGTTAAGCTCAAAAGCTAACAAATGTTGTTCAACAATAATTAATGTAATTTTTTTTTTCGATTTCTGTGTGGACTTTTCATCGGACTTAATGAGTACCTACTTCAAAACTTTTGTATAGAAATTTTTAATTTTAAATTCTGTATTCAGAAACCTCTACTTAATGTTTCGTTACAAAGGTTATTATAAGGTCATATTGTTATACTTCAAATTTGGAAACTATTAAAAGTTTATGTATCTCATAAATTCGCAACATCTTCAAAGTTCAAAAACTTTATTACATAAGTAACACTCTACTTTTGTGGAATAATAAATTATGAAAAGCTGACCATGGTATATGATATAATACAAATATAATAGTAATTAATATAGGTATTTATATAAAAAGTAAAAACAATTTTTTTTAATATAATTCAATTTTTTTTTTAAATATTTCGTCGAGTTTTTATTTTGTTCGCCTTTTTAAAATCTATAATTCCAATACAAAGATTAATTAAATAATAATTTATTTAACAAATTTATTCTCACCATAATAAGTTGTCATGTTTTTAATATACAATAGATATTTACTTATAGTTATATAATAATTAAAGATAGTATAGTATAATTATACTACTATAGTAGATCGAAGTATGGAAATTCCATACTTAGGTACCTCATAATATTATATGTTATACATTGTTTCATCTTTTTCTTAATTTATCAAAGTACAATTTATTCATAAAAATATAATAAAATACAGTGGAATTTTTTTTTTCATTTTTCTTGTATATTATGTTGATGATGAAAAAGGACAAAGCAATTTAAAGCACTTAATATCGGAAAATTGTTAAACAATAAAATTCACGAATATACTATATTAGTATAATGTGCTTCAGAATAATAAAATTATTAAAATATATAATAAAAAAATATAATATTATAACATATTTTGAAACAAAAAACAAAATTTTATCCTTATGATACCATATATTTACATAACTTGTAATCCTAGGACTGTAAAAAAATGGGAAGGAAAATTTAAAATGATTTTTAAATAATCCAGGAATTAATTTGGATAGCTGAATGTAAGTTTAAATTTCCAAAATTGCATAGATTAGTTTCTACTTTGTGGATAAAATTATATATTTTGTAAGTTCTTCTATGGTAAAAAAGTCACATATGTTTGTTCTTCTAAAGTAAAAAAAAAATACTTATGTTAGTTCCTACTCTAATCATTTATCGATGATTGTTGGAATAATATATATTAGGTATTATTAAATGTTATGATATGTTAAAATGTAGCCAAACAGGTTCTTAAAATAATAAAATTTCTTAAAAATATATCATTAATTAATTCATAAATAAAAATATTATATTGCATATGTAAAGTGCGATTTACATAGGTCTTCATTACATCTTCAATACGTGGTAGATTTATATTTTTTGTCAAACCTATACAAATAACCGTTATATTTTAATAAATTTTTTTTTCTTTTACTTTTAATAAACAACTCCATTACGAAAACGTTACGAATTAATTATGAATATGGCAACGGACGACTCGGTAATGCAGACTGGTTAAGAGTTGTACAAAGTAAAAAAATGACATTGATTACCTAAGTATCATTATTATTATCATTTGCTATAATGAAGCTTGACAGTGGTTAGGTTCAACCTCGGCTTATCTTTATTACGTGATCCAAGATACAGGAGTACAAAATTACATTATTTATTATCTATATGACTATATTACTTATTATATTATAATTTATAAAGGTTAACCCACTAACGAAAATAATGTCTTAATTACCGCTATTATTATTTTCGCAGTTAAAACCTCTCTCAATTTTTATTTTTGCTGTTTTTTTCGCGATTTTCACATGGATTCATATTTTATTTGTTCCTTATATTTCCTACATCATTTGTTTCGGGAACTTTAATATTGAATATAATCATATTATTTGATTTATTTGTTTGTCGTGTCTATAATCTAAAATGTCGTAGCTTATTAAATTTTATTCTTAATCTTATTTTTCACTGATTTTTGTTTACATATTACTAATTGAGGTTTTTATTTTGATGTGTGTAATAACTTGAACAATTTTATAGTTTCAATAATTTTAAAAATATGATGATGAAAATTTAGTTTATGATTGAACATTGGTGTGGGAGTAAGAATAACATAAATATTTTTTTTTCGTGTAGGAACTTGTATAATTCATTTTTATATTCGTGTGGGATCACATATCATTTATAGGAATCAACGTATGCAATTTATTACTTGCTTCTCTCGTGTCCCTACTTATTATACTCCCCATTCGCGCATATCCTTTTTCAACAACCAGTCAACCAATTCGGATGGTACACAGAAGAGATTTAAAAAATTGATTCAGATCAAATGTACTTCACCCTGACTTTTCAAGTTAATAATTTATATTAAATCAGTATTTTTTTTATTATTATTATTATTATTGATCAAAGACCTTTTGAAACACGGGCTATTGGGTTTACAAATAATTTGATCAATTACTTATATTGTCTACTTATTTTAAATATTTATACAAGTTTTTTTTTTTTACTTTATTAGTGAACCATCAACTACAAAGGTTATTAGCTTTACAAAAGTTTATACAGTATTGTAGAAACCTTTTAATACAACTTATTTTTGTTTATGTAATCTTTTTTTATTATTATTGAACGTTGTAGCTTCGGCAGCATAGGCCATCAGCTTTATATATTGAACATTGTAATATATTTATATTAGACATAATTGGGTACTCTAATATTGGCTTATATATATTTAATTGTTAAATTTGATTTTCAATTTCTATGTCCCCGAGGAACAACTCGACGTTCTTTGGTTATTTAATATTATTTATGACATTATATAGGTTTTTATTCACCATTTTAGATTACAGTTTTTATATAAAATCAAATAAATAATCAAAAATCAATTTATACTTCCTTTAGGTAATATTATTGTATTATGAATAAATTAGCTATTATTAATCTGATCATAGCTTGTATACACTTATACTATAATGTATACATAGAAAACAATATGCATAGGTACACATTTACTCAATTGCTTGTCACATATATTTTGAATAAATATAATGTATTTAATTAAACAGTTTGTAAATGTGTAAGTGAAAAATTCGTACATTTTCAATCTGATTTTGAACATTTAATTTTCTAAATTTAATGCTATTATTATAACTTATAACTTGTTTTAATAGTTTCCCAATTATATTTAAATTTTATACTGAAGTATCTAATTACTAAACCTTTCGATTACCTACGAGTTACCATGGAAACATAATATTATATTGTTAGTTCAATATATTATCACTCTTATAATATTGTCCAATACATTTTTAGTTTACCCTAATTGATTTTTGGCTGATGTAATTTACACATCATTTAGGTGTTTTGATTATCTTGGACAATTAATTTCATTAAAAAATCAATTAAAATTATCGCCATTATATAGTCTATATGACAACTATGTTTGTATTAATGTATTAGCTGTTAAAAATACAACTAAGACTGTTTTATAAACATAACATTATAATAATATGTGATTTTTGTTGATTGGAAATAGTTTGATTATTTTTATAATAATATGAAGACAATAAATCAAAAATTATTAAAATATAATAAAATTATAGAAGTTTCAGTTTGAAACTCAAAGAACAATTAAATTATATTAAATTAAAACATTAACATAATTTCATCAACATATTTTTAATAACTTTCATCTAATATTATACAAATCCATAAGTTAGCTTTAATATTAGAAATACCTACTTTCGAGATAAAACATTGAAAATATTGAGTAGATAGTTATTTTTTCACGTAATACCTGTTTGTGTTCATTCGAAAAGTTTGAGATGCGAACAGGATGAAAAGCCTTCAGATTTACAATTCGATCAATCACTCCATAACGGATTCCCAATAATGTAAACCCATGCAATAACAGACAACCACAAAAATATACTTAAATTAAATAGAATAAAAATATACTTACAAAAGACTACAGGCGTATTATAGGTACTACATAAATTAATAATTATTATTGATTAAAATATAATGAAAATAGGAAATCTTATAATGTAGTAGGTAATAAACACATACCAATCATCAAACGTTAACTATTATTAATATTACAATTTTGCGAAACTAGTTTAATGTTAAAATTTAATGAACACAAACTAATTGAAGTACATATTATGTAGGTAGTTTCATAATTTTACATTATCAGCGATTAGTTTTGAATTGGTTTTATAATGATATGTGTGTTGTTGAGTGTTGGAAGACAAAAATCTATTAAATCTATTAAATAAGAAAAATGCTTCGTTCTTAAATATTGAGTGTGGTGTCTAGATTGAATCCAAATTTTACTCTTCAGAAATTAGGAAAAATAGCAAAATAAAATACAAATAACGAATTTTTAACAAAACATTTTTTCTTCGTAATTATTCAAAAATAAATAACCGTCTATTAATGTATTCCATTGGTATTACCAATAGAAAAATATACAAATATTAAGAACTACAAGCTGACTTACTTAACTCCCTTTTTACCACCTACACTTTTCCCAGGTTATATTTTGTATTTTGTATATGCCTTATCTCAATATGCTTATGTTATATTTCGTGGATGTAAATCTTGCAATAAATTCAACATGAAATATAAATATATATTCTAACGTAAGTTGTAACATATATAGAATTATTTAATATTATGAGGGTTGTATATGCCATTTGTCAAAAAATATGAACATGTATGGATGTACACACACACACCCACACACCCACACACACGCGAATGAATAAATTTAGGAGAGATTTGAATTCTTGAAAATGTATAACGCAATATTAATTTTAGATGGCCAGGACCTTACATTATCATACATTATGATGTCCACCTTGCTCAATGCACTTAATACATTTGCATTTTGCACAAGCGATTAACAGTTTTAAAAGGAAGATAATAATTATATTTGTATTTATATACACCTCTACAAAGGTTAATTAATTTCTTATTTTTTCATGTGAATATTAAAATTTGATTAAAGTGTCTATTGTCAATTACTTAATAATTTAAATAAGTATAACACATTTAATATCGGGTCAATGTTCATTAAGTCAGGTATTATTATATTGTATTTTGTTTAGAATTTACTGAACATAGACACCCATATTTCATGATTATATACCTTAAAATTGTTTTGTTGAGATGATTTTAAAATTTTAAATATTGCTTTCTAGGCAGTGCAAATGTTATTATACTAACAATGTACATTGAAACTAATCATTGTAATATATATAGAAAATGTGTGTGATTAATTTTCAAATAAAGTTCAATTGATTCGACATAATGTTTATTGAAATCAAAACTGGAAATGTATATTGTTCAAATATTGATTTATATTTAATATTTGAACGTAAATTGAATATAATGTCTTTTTGATGTACCTAGATGTATTATTATTTGGATAAACTCGCATCGCCTATCGATCAAAGGAATATTATCCCCGACACAGACATTTAATAACAATAATTAATTAAAATACACGACATAGATAATATTGTTATGGACAACAAATGTGATTCGTGTTATAAATGTAAACCTAAACGAAATGCGATGCACATGATAATAATTATATTATACACGAGTCCCACATTATGTTGTTCTCGATAATTATAGTAAATACCGTGACAGTATGATGTATATGCGTATATGTTACAGGTAATGCCGAAAATACCATAATTATTAGAAAGTATGGACAAATATTGGAACATTTTGTGCATTTCCCAGGAAATCCGTGAATTTATTGAGAGGAATGTGAACTTTAAAGCAAACAATCATTGAAATATATTAATATACATTATGGGTGTTTGTTCGAATACGTCCTGCTGTTAAATTGTGTAAACATTTAAAAACCGTCGAGATTACAATTATTCGTGTTTAATTTACTATTTTAGCTTATTAGCTATTATGATAAAATTGTGTAATGCACGGCGATGGTCAATCATAGTGGTCGCCTGTTTTTGATTCACCATCAAAAAATAGCCATCACGATAAAGTCATATAAAGCTTATAAAAAATGCGAATGCACCTGAAAATAATATTTGCATACATGGACCCTTTTTATGCTCTTGGCAATAACAAAATACCAATCGTTTGTTTGTTATTCTCGTCCTGGTTATATTTAAATCTATTTACCCATATAATCGTGAACAACTAAAAAAAGGTTTTCTGAGACACAAAGTAGTCAACAACCCCGAAGCATCCTTTGCGCATGCGTGTGTATGTCTACAACTGAAGGTACATACTACAATTAAAACGCGTATTATGCGTATGATGGATAATATTGTTATTACATTATAAATGGAGTGAAAATTTGCTGGATGGCTGAATAATATCAAAATGTAATGGAAGTAATCAATCATACATAATTATAAAGCCATTCGGCTATTAAAATCTTCAATTAAATACTTATATAGGTACTACAATATTGTAAAATCATTTTTTCTTTGGCTTGTAGTTATCTTTAAATAATACTCGACGTATAACTTCATGTTATACATTTTACGATCTTGGTCATTGTTTAAAATTACTAATTATATGTGGACTTGGCCTACTTCAATTTAAAAAAATTAAAACTTCAACAAAAATGATTTACCAACTTTTGTTATAAATCTTTTCATGTTTGCCAACTATTTGCTAATTTTTTGTATTGTTTAGAGTGTAACATATAATGTGGGTGGGTCAAGTTCATATATATTGTGATAACTTCAACATTGCCCGGTCATTTTATAAAATGCGCAGTTATCAACTTTGCAGTCAATACAGTGTATATATATATATAGGTATTTGAATTGATTTGTGTAACAAGTAAAATAATTGAGCATGCCACCCAACTGTGTGCATAGACGTACAGTCACGTTGTATGATGACGTTTACAGAGTATTTTACTAATATGTAACATTATATACCTACAAGTTACAACTACCATAACAACAAGCAAAAAAAAAAATATTTTTTTTATTTTTTATTTTTTTTTAGAACCTTTAGTGAGTAACTATTACAGTTCAACAATTAATAAAAAAAAATATATATATATTACTCTTCCATATAGTGTTGAAAAAATTATTGAAGTATGTGCAAGCAGTGTATAATTTGAAACCGTGTATCGTGTAACTTTGTAAGTATATCATTAAACTGAGAAGTATCATTCCTGTTATTGTTATTTTAATTATTGATTTCAATTTGAATTATTTTTTTTCTGCAACTCATCGATTTTTCAAAAACACTAGTGAACTGTCATAAATTATAAAATAGACCCTTTCAATCGATGAGGGATTGTTTTTTTTTTTTTAATAAAACAACTGTAACGACTGTTTTACGGCTTACTTCGTAAGTACAACAGATAGTGAATTATATATTTTGCGTACCAACCTGTCATTTATATAATAGCATTAACGTAATGTATATTCTCATCTAATTTATATTTCTGATTTTAGTGTGCTAAATAATAATTAGGTATATTATTAACAGTATTTAGTACATGGTAATAATTTTATTTTACAATACTATTCAAATAAACATGTTAAATCCTATAATTCAACAAGAAACAAAAAATAACAATAAATATTTAAGCAACACTTTTAATAATTTAATTTAGAGGTATATAATGCTATACAAAGTACTAACAGCGGAGACAACGAAAAAATCATAGATTATGCAAATAGTATACAACACAAAAAACACTTAAAATTCCAAGAAATATACTTATATTATAAGCTTATTTTAAGAAAAATCAATAATCTGGAATTCAATTTATCGAAACAAAATATTTTTTTAGTGGTTTATAATGTTAAATTTCATGTTTTTAAAAAAAATATAGTAAACAAGTATAGTAAACTGATGAACATTTTGAGTTTTGTATAGATAGGATATCGGTATGATATTAAATTAAAAAATTAGTGTGATTCTACTATATTTTTAAAATGATTCAGAGTGAGGTTATTTTTCAATGTTTCCACAATATTATTTGTCTTCCAGCTCCCTGTAAAATTTGTAGACTTAATACATCTTATTTGTCATAAAAAAAATGAGTCGTGTAAAATCACTAACTTACGTAGAATGTCGTAGTAAACTCACCTTACTTGATCTCCTCACCATGTCTGTGATATCTGTTAAGACGTAAAGCAGCCAACAGTCTTGTCTTAAGCTTATCTCGAGTAATATTTTTTAATAGACGTTTGAAGTTCAAATTTTCCAAAAATCACGAAGACTTGTAAATTATTTCGTGGTTTAAAATGTTTATAGCTAAGGCTTTGAGTTCAAGGATTCATGTAAACGGAGAATATTATGTATACGAGTCAATTTTTTTAAAAGACTTTTGAATTTCAAATTTTGTATAGTTGAATTTTAAACTACAAAATAAAAACAAAAAGTTTTCCTCATTCGAAAAATTGTAGTTACATTGTTGTTATTCAAAAAATTTTAAAGCACCCATTGGGATTTGAAACTTTTCATCGTTAACTATATTATTATTATCTATACAAAAATGTATGATTTAAAAAAAAAATATTAATCTTAAGCCACTAACCTTTTCACACCGATCTACGGTAAGTAATTATTGACTTATCAATTAATAACGGAGTAATATAATATTATGCCATCAATTATTATAGGCAACAATTAGTTCATCCAATCCGATAAGTTATTACTAATACAAAAATAAATAAACTGTAAAATAAATAATCGAGACTTACAAGAATCATACATAATTCTATAAGTACTTAGTTACCTTCTTCCATTTTTGAATCTTTGAATTACTTTGAATTTAATTGTTAATAGAACAAGTAACTGTCTTGAAAACCTGGTGAAGTCTAATTGACTGGAATTAATTACTCCAAGCGACCTTAAACAGAATAGTCTATCAACTACGTAATTATAAGTAAAACAAATATCACGTTAGTCATGACTTTATGAACATTCACAAATAAGTCTTTAATCGGCGTACCCACAATTTGGCAGAATCATCGAAATACGTTTTAAAGTGCGACGACGTTTCGGCCACCTATTTGAGGAAAAAAGTAAAAGCATAAAAATAAACGATCCCACCTAACCTGTAGCCGAAGTACTCGTGTGGGCAAAAGACGGTTACAGTGTGATATCTTACATTGGACAGTTCTCCGATAAAAGCAATCCGAAAGTACACTGGTGGACGCACTTTGGCTAGAAACTGTACGACGAGCGCTATAAATCGTTCACTCAAAATGGCAGTTTGAAAGCACACCGGTGTGGGGGGAGGTGGGAGGGTTGCAAATGGACGAGATTTTCGATCGATAATCCCTAAGGACTGGATTATCAATGGTTGGGTATGATTGGGGTTCAGGTTATCTAGATGTGATATTGCTGTCAGATAGTTCATTATTATTTTTTTTTTCAGTGTACCTATTTGTAGTTTCTCAAAAATACATTTCGATCGATGTCTGTAATGAAAACCAACCAGTCATTGTTTTTTTAATTTTCAATTTACTGTCGTGTACTGCTCACTTGAAAAACATTGTCAATTTAAAATTGTATGGAAGCCCGCCCGGCGCCCACGATCTGTACAAGACAATATATGTCCAAAATGAACATTTGACGTGTAGCATCAATGCAGCGTTCTACTAAATTTTTTAATTAAGTGATTTTCAATTATCTATAGAATATAATATAATATATATTGTTTGGATGGTTGTAAAATTAAATGATAAAATAATAATAGTAATAACTTTACCTATTTAATCGTTATTAACCAAACACAATTTTATAGTTATAAATTGAATGACAATTTATATTAATTACAAAAAAATTCAAAAATATACAAAAATATAATGCACTATGTGTTGACTGTGGCGTGTGTGTCTACAAGTTTTTTTTTGTAAAAACAAACAAAAAATCTTTCATTGATTGGCTGTGTTTATTTTCTAATGTATATTAGTACTACACTAGTGTCACGATTACATTTCTTTATGGCTGTGTATGAGAATATAAATTAAAATTACGCCATTGCCAAATTATATTCAAATTAATAAATTAGGTAAACTATCAATAACATTATTATGAGTACATGTTTCTAGGTATTTTTTTAAAATTATAAAGATTTTAATCTTACAGTATTCGGTAATTGAACGTGAAATAACGACTCATGGGTTAACGATATTTTTTATTTTGTTATTATTCAAAAAATATTAATCTTAAAAACTTTCATTACTAATAAAATATAATACTAATCGTACGCTGCGGATCAGGTTGTTTGTCACGGATGAGGACCTACTTTAATATATTGTACAGCAAATGAAAATTAGCTGCCAGACAAGTAGACGACCGATAAAGAAGAAAAATAATTATGATTTATGGTACAGGCATCAAAAGACCGATGGCCAATGCTAGAAATGGAAGAAGCCATATTTTCAGAAAAAGAAGAAGACCGTCAAACAGTGATTAGATCAATAGGCTAGGGGAGGCAACATGATGTACAACGTAACTAGAATAAGGGTGGCTAGCTAAGGCAACCATGGCTATTATCCAATTATTATTATTATTATTATTATTATTATTGTTATTATTATTATAAGCTATTCATAGGTACTTTAATTATTCAAATCGTTTAGTTTTCTTCCACAAGTATTAAAAAAAATTTGTAGGCCCCGACAAAAATTTTGGAATTGTAAACAAAATATCTTGTACATTTCACTTATAATTTCAATATTATTAAATTTTTAATTTTTAATTTATAAATATCGAAACTACATAAGGACAGTTTTTCATATTTGACATTTCAAATTCACAAACTCAAATAAAGTAGGAATTTAACTTTTCACCATCGCATAGGTATGTTATAATTAACTATAGCCAATGATTTATACAAAATATTTCAGAAACTTATAAGTCTCATTAATAAAAAAATAGAAAATTTAAAACATCTATTTTCACTATTTATAGACAAATTTGTTACACAATTTTATCTCCCCTTAAAACATTGATACAGCAATGTTATTAAAGATTATCAAAATTATAGTCGACATTTTGTTTATCAGCATTTAAAATTTAATAAATTCTTACAAAATGAGTCAAAAATAAATGCAAATCGACTTCCTTGGGATTTTTTTTAACGTCTATTTTA
>PVMI01072407.1:0-15763 GCA_008528875.1 Aulacorthum solani | reverse complement strand
AACTCCATGACATTTAGAATACATAAATATTAATTTAATAAGTATTTTCTAGCGTTTCTTCTCGTTAGATTAAGGTACATGAGCACTAATTACTGAGTTTAATAAAGAAAAAATAACTTAAAAAGTTCAATTTCATATTCTTATACGTGATACCTAGCTAATATAAAAATTACAGTAATAACTGATATTGTATTACATACCTTGGTGGCTGGCACACTCCTCACGACAAATCAAACAGCAATAACAGATAAAAATGTAAATGCTATTTTCAAGCATCGACAATATAATAAGAAAATACTAATTAATAATAGGTATTAATATTCAATTCAGTTCAATAAATATTTGATAATATCATCATATCTTTTATCATTGTGGAATTAAATTAATGATAAAACTAGTTGGTAGTATGAGAGCACCACACGTTTATCTATAATACATTGGCGGGGCGCACAAAAGATTTGACCGGCCCGCGTCCGTAGGGACGTAGGTCAGGCGTTCGTGGCCCGCACTTATATTATGTCTGACGGTGCCCTGACTGGGTGGGAGGGGGCGAAGTCGGGCGCCTCTAGTCGGCACTACCCGTGCAAGTTTAGGCGAACAACCAGAGCGCAGAGTCGCATAACATGGCCCACCATGTTACACTATATAGATAATAATATAGAGATGTAACAGCAGTCCGTCTCTCATTCACCAATCCACGTTCACTCGTTGCTTGTCCGCCAGAAGTAAAAGGTCTTTGTGGCTACCAAATAATCCGTGGACTACCACTGGATATACTGATAAGTGATAACGAAAACCACTACCACTGTGACTCTACCGCGAATAATAAACGAATAATTTCTACAGTGTTTATGATAATATCGATTTATTGGGGATGCACCAGTAGGTACTGCAAATCGCAAATAAGATGTAATATAACAGATTACAACGTTAAACTAAATAATACTTATACTTTATAATATACTCTGTGGTAATAGCAACTGCTCCGATATTGTATGATTCCGATGTTCTGTTATCACTAGATTTTACTACCACATAATTTACAACTGTCTCGAACCGAAATTGTTAAGAATGTTAACTACTACAATCATATTGGTCGGTATATTATTACATTGAACGATGAGCCATTGCTACTATTTTATTATCAAAAGCTTTAATTGAATAACTAATATTACAATTTAAATATCTATTCTGATTTCTGAAAAATTTGAAATATAAATATATTTCATAATCGTAATTTAAATCAATTATTGGGGGGAAGGAATGCTCTTTAAATCTACACCAAATCGACCCATGGGGTCACGGCGTTAATCCCCACACCAACTCTAATCAATAATATTATAAATACTTCAAAAGAATAACTAGTCTAAGGTAGGTCGTTGCTATTCAACTACATCAATAACAACATGAATTACATAAACTTTATTTATTAGATAACTTATATCGTCTATTAGCTATTACCACTGAGATAGATAATAATATAAAGTATTAGCCTATTGGCTATTACCATGAAGCCCATTTAAAATGCATCCGAAAATTGTGTATATGTATATATGACATAAGTATAGGTATACTATACTTATAGTTTATAGGTGCACGATTCAGAATGATTTTTTATGCAAAGTCAACATATTACATTTATTTTATATCTTTTTTAAAAATTATAATTTATTATATTATATTGAAGTTATAATTAATGTATATATATTCACATATATATTATAAATTATAATTAAAAATTAAAAATAACTTAATTTCAAGATAACCAGTGTCGAATATTATATACATATACATATAGTTTATAGGTATATGTATACAATTGTTATAATAATTTGAAAATCAACAAATATTTTAAGTTATTCATCATAAATTATAATTATTGAGGTGTAGATAATGCAGCATTTTGAGGATTTTTTCTATTTTTTATTTATTATTGTTAGTTGTTACTTGTGAAATATGTAATAGTACCTAATTTTATGTACTAGTTGGTATAATATAATATGAATGTGATGAATTTGTTTTGTTTGAAAAGATGGAATATTGATGAAAAATGTAATTGATGATATTTTGAAGATTGATAATGGTCGGAACCATGCTGGAAGGGGTTGATCCCACTGGTGTATTGTTGGTGACCTATATTTGACCAGCCTCACATCATTCAATAATAAAACATTTCAATTTCAATTTCGATTATGCCTCCAGATATAGTATTAAATCGTTCTTGTACTAAATTAAACTTTTGAAATTTCCTAAAAAATCTGTTATGATTCCAAAATAGGTATATCCTTACTTATTTGATAAGTTCAGTACAACAATGTTTAAAGTAAACTAAGCTCATGTTTTTCCGAAANNCGAAACTGCAGGTCGCCTATTGCACTAAATTATACCTACTCGACACTTTTAACATGGGTAGGTATCTTTTTATATTTTATAAACACAATGGCCAATGATATTTTCAAAACACTTTTGGCAAAAATGTATTAAACTTACTGCACTGAATGGATGAAGGATTAATTAAATGACTAAAATAGGTAAATTATTATTTAAAATTTAAAATTTAAATAATAAAACTAATCAATTTCCTTAATGTATATAATCATATGATATATTACATGTAGTATTTATTAGTCACCGAATTGGATACCTAAGTATTCCAATTCAGTTATTAAAATCAAATTATATAAACAATTACAATATTTGGCTTATAATAATAACTTATCTTCAAACGGCTATTCCTAAAGTCTCTTAGCCATGTCGTTCAGTAGAGCCCTCAGCTTTTTTTGAAAAATTTATCCCTCATACCCCTCTGTGAGCACCCAGTAGTGTCGTTAGCAGTTGCAACATGATTCCGCAAATTTAATTTTTATAAGGTACTCCTCGATTCACCATAATTTTAAAAGCAACATTGCCATACCGAAACATGTATGAACAAATTATAATATGTTATTATGGCCCACAAATAATATTTTTCGATTAAATATAACAGAATAACTAAAATCATTAATTTTCATTTAAATTTCTAATTTCATCCAAATTTGAAATCAAAATATAAATAATAAAATGTCTATAACATACTGATGGCTTAACAATTTAGTTTTTAGTGTTTTTGGTCACTATTTATAAGAAATCTTGTATTAAACTGTCAATTCTTAGCTACAAAAATTTTACAATTTATTACATTTTTTACAGCAAAATTATTTAAAAGTTCTTTAACTTCCAACACTTTGAAAAAAAATTGTGCATAATATTTCATTCTGTTCCAACAAATTAATTATCAAACGTTAATAAATAATAGCTCAAAAAGAGTCAAAATGTTTAGAAAATTACATCATGTGTAAGAAATAATAATATATACATTTGGTAAAAATATCAAGTTTTTATTTTTTTTAAGTACAATAAAATAAGAAAAACTTTTGACTATAAATCGTTGTTTAACGTTAGAAAATTCGATTTCCACAAAATTTCTGGTGCCTATAAAAAAATAATTGTGGATTTAACATTTACTCTCAATTTTTTTTTAATTTCAACAATAAACAATGTATGAGGACACTAATTTTTCCTATTACATTTATAACCTTAGATAAAATTTTTGAACACTAAATAATTTGCAAATTTTTTGGATTTTCAAAATTTTAATTTTATACACTTATTATAAAATAATATTGTGACTAGGTACCTATATATTTTCGATGATTCTTAATTGTTAAATGAACAGCTTATGAAGAGAACCATGAATTCAATTCAATTATTTAAATTTATATATAAGCCTTAGACTCCGAGAAAAAATTCTTATCAACATTCATAAAATAAAATCTAAAAAACTGATCATTTGAAATGTCTACTAAAAATATCTCAAAAAGAGTCAAAATATTTTGAAATTAGTATCATGAATAGAAAATGTTAATATATACAATTGGTAGAAAAAATTAATAACTGTAGAAAGTTATTTGTTTTTGAGTTACACTAAAAAAAACAAAATTTTACCATTCCAAAACTGTAGCTATTTCTATGTAGACTAAAAATATTCACCAATTACGTACATAAAATTGTATTATAATCTCTCATAATAATAATATTAATATTAACTGTCATAATTATTTGTAGTTAAAAATTTATACAAGTAATTTTTAATTTGAATAAGCATTAAAGAAAATTTAAGCAAAACTGTTTTTCCATAAAATTAATTTTCTTATTTTGTTATTCATAAAGAATCAACGAATATATACAGTTTTCAAAAAATGTTTGTATTAATGTATTAATAATTACCATTTTCTATACATGATAAAATGTTCAAAATATTTTTACTTTTTTTGGAGTAATTTATAGAAATGTGAAAATGTAATATACTGAAACCAAAAAACTTATAAATATGTATTCACACTTTTTTTCATAGACATTTGAAGTTCAAGTTTTGGACAAAATTAGATGTTTGTACAAAGAATAGTTATTTTAGTTATTTTGTTGAAAATAATTAAAAATATTATTCATTGTGGCTTGAAATTTGTATGTATATTATTATATAGAGTAAAAGTAAAGGTATATTGGTAATAAAATATACTGATTGTGAAATATGAATTATAGTAGTTTCAATAGTTACAATTACAATTATTAAATGAGAAAGTTGAGCCTCTCACTAGAATTATACCATAATAAGTATATTTTAGATGGGTACTTAACTACTATACTTATTGCGCTATCAATGTAATGTGCAAGCAGATAAGGCAGTATTGTCGACAACACGGAAAAAAAAGTATATTAACTAATATATTTATGTATTAATTAATACATCTGAACGATAAAAAGTGGCAAAAAATAAAATATCAATTAGAAAGTAAATTTAAAATACCTACCTACTTATTTACATAGGTATAATATAGAAACTTTTACCTATTTTTACAAGATATTACAGATAATATTTTTATAATTATAATTTATTGTTTAGTATGTTATTATAAAATATGCAAAAAAGATGCAACTTGTACAAATACCTACCTACCTAAGTGGGAAGTATATACTTACATGATACTTGCATATGATTGTATGGATCTATGTTAATTTTTTTTTGTGGAAATTATTTGATGTGTGAGTGTTTGTTTCACATATGTTTATTACATCATTACATTTGAAGTTTTTTTTTTTTAAACAACTATTATAGGTAGATTAGTGATCTCACTAGAGTAATAAAAATTATTCACAAATAGCAATGTTTGTGATGATTTTGATCACCATAGTAACAACTTTCACAACTGTTTCATTGATTTGTAGCAGCTTTACATTTTAAATTACACTAACCTACCTAGATAAACAATATTGCTTATTAAATATTAGTAATTATTACACTATAATATATTTAATACATAATGTTTAGTGACAGCCCAGTGAATGTAGTTGGGTTTAACCATACTGAGACGCATAGAAAAGGGTATGTTGAACAAGTATCTTAATATTTTTTTATTATAATTTTTAATTATTTGTTTGAGTAGAAAAACTGAAAAATCAAGTCAATATAACGGACTGTTCACTGAAGACAAATCATGCGATACCATTGATGTGAAAACTATAGATGTTAGTTAAATTCATCTTCAATTTTGTTTACAACATATTATTTACTGTTGAATATTTCAGACACAGACTGATGCCATTAAAAACATTGATATTGGAAATGTTGATCTTGTTGCATTAAACAGTTGTTTGGAAAAAGGTCTAAGACTTTTAAAAACTGAATGTAACGGCTGGCCAAAAATGATCGGTTGTTTAGAGAAAACTCAGAAAGATATAAATGATGAGAAAAAAATTAAAGTATCTATGAGACAACACCCATCATTTGGAATGGTAATCACTTATAGTTTCTAAAATAGTTTTGGGTAAAATATAATAATAAAATATTAACTGTATTTTAATAATATTATTTATTAATTCTGAATATTGATCACACAGTATAAAATAATATGAATTTGGCAGTATAAAAGTTAATTATTAAACAATTAATTTTGACCAAACTATTAGATAGGTAAACTGAATTATTGTTATCTTTAGTAACAATACCTTAGTAAATTATTTTCAAATATTATAAGTAGGTAGTGCTAAACCTAACCTACATAATACCTATATTAATTCTATTATTTTAAAAATTATTGTTTTTTTTAATTGAAATTAAAATTCACATTTATGAATTTGAACAGTTTAATAGGTGTATAATATTAGAACAGTATACATTATTAACAATGCACTGTAATCATTTATTTTGAATTGATTTTTTAGAAAAATATCAGTGCAATTAGTTGGAATTGTAGTGGTGATAAATTAATGGTAGCTACTGGTGAACATTGCCATACACAGTGGTGTAATCATTTAAATGCAGTGTTTGTTTACTCTATGTTGGAGTAAGTAAATTAGTTTGATATTGGTATCCAATTTTTTGAAAATTACTTTTCAATATTTTATAATAGTATATTAAATAATAAATAATATAATAAGTGTTCTATTTGATATTCAGTTTAGAAAATAGTGGCAGTACTGTGTCTAATATACTAGAAGTCACATCGTGTATCACATGTTTAGCTACACATCCAACCAACGGACATCTAATAACAGCTGGATTATACAATGGTACAACTCAAGTGTTTATGAAAAATGCAATTTATATTTAACCTATTACTATAATAAAATGTTCTCGACTTTAAAATTGTGACATTTAGTGACAATATAATAATGTATTGGCTCAAAATATTTATTAACAATTGTTCAATACATATTAATAAAGAAGTAATGGTGCCGTAAGAAATTTAACCACAAATTTTATGATCTACAATTTGTTGTGCTAATAATAAGGGCCACATTTAAACCAATTAAACCAGAGCCCACATATTTAGCACATCAAATGTTTATGGTGTATTTCAAAACAAAAATGTTCTATATTATGTGTCAATTATAGAGGTTCTCCTTTGCTTTAAAGGCAGATGCAAGAAGAATGGTGAAGAATTATGCATCCATCAAAGGATTTAATTATTGACGATTCTTAAAAGGGAAAAAAGAACCTTTTGTAGTCAATTAATATAGTAATAGTAAAAATAATATTTTTATAAAACATGCTTTTTTAAAATAATTTGTTCATATTTTTTAATAATAATATTTTATGCAACATGCTTTTTAATTTAATAATATGCATGTATTTAAATTGTTTTGATCTTTTATGACACCAATGTTCTGAAATATGTAGATTGTAAAAATTGTGATGGATTGCTAATCACACCATTTCCGATAAAGATTATTGTACTAGGTACACTTAGTACTAATTACAATTACAACATATATCAATGTATTTATGATGTCAAACATAATTTTCAGGTGAATTGGTGATTTGTAACACAAATGACAATATGTCTATGGTTTCCCTCGAATGGCATTCAATGGCTGTATCTGAGTCATTGTGGTTTGTGAGATCTGATCATCGTGTGGTATTGATAACTGCTGGAAAAGATGGATATGTCTGTATAGGAACTATGATGAGCGACAAAATAAAATTCACCCAACGAATATGCAGGTATACAAAACAGATAAGTATGCATTACATTATTCAAAATAATAATCATAATAGTAATTAAATTATATTTTGTTATATTGTTACATTTTTCTAATTATATACAGTAATAAAATTAATTCTCAATATTAAAGTATGAAATACATGTGTATTGTGCATGTGTTGTAACTACATATTATGTACAAACACAAATTCATATTTATGATTTAAACAGTTGTTTACATATATCACATAATATTGTATTCATAAAGCCCTATTCAGACCAAAGAAACATTTGACAAAAACATATTGTATTTCAGACACTGTTATCGACCTTATTTCTAATTTCTTGTCATAAGCGGTTATGTAACACAAACATTTGTCGAAAACAGGACTCTAACAGATATGTTTTCATGTCCTTATATAGTTTATTTGCTTATCAGACAATTGATAATATTTAAATTTTCAAGTGCATAATATACCTATTACCTACTTAAAAGGACTAAATGGACGGTAAAATCCAATACTTATTGGTTAGATGAAAAAACATTAAATATACATATAAGTTTTCTTTTTATATCTTTGTACATAGACAATTTTGTGGACACAGAGCCATACAAGACAAAGAGTTACTTTAAAATTGGCCATGTGTGTCGTCACCTACCACTGAATTTGTAACCACTTGTTGTATGACAATAGGTAATCAAATACCAATGTCTTAAGTAGACTCCACACCCATATGTGTTGTTTCTGTCTTACAAATGTACAACATGGCAAAATGTAAGGTTTACAATAATACATTTTACTCTATAATTTCTATAATTAGACTGAAATGACTTCTCATACAATTTTAAGATCAGATTTTTATTTAGGGCATTTTATAGACTTTTCATTATATTTTAATTTCAAAGTGGTTCTTGAGTATTTTATTAATATATTGAATATTTGAATTGTAAATTATTTGTAGAACTTAAAATACTCATAACTCGCTTTACAATTTTGAATAATAAAAGCCTATGGCATGCCCTAGATAATAATCTTACTTTTAAATATTATTATCGATCATTTCACTATAAATTTAAAAATTCTGGACTAAAATGTATTATTGCGAAAGTAAAATTTGCCATGCTGTAGGTTTGTAAGACAAAGACAACACATGCAATAACTACTTTTCATTTTTCTAATGGATGGAAAAATTTGTTTGCAGCTTTGATAATTTTTTTTTATAAATTATAGAAAATGAGATATTTGCTCTATTAGGAGTTAAGTGTACTTTGTCACAGAGTAGTTTATCACTATATCAAATGTTTTCAATTTGAAATTTGAATTCATTGTATGTATATAAAAAAACAATTTTGAGCTATGTAAATGGATGGATCATAACCAATTTCTAAGGATAGCTTATGTTATATTATTATAATTTACTAAACTACCCTCAAAATTAAAGATGGGAGTAAATTTATTATGCTGCAGCAAATCGTGATGACTAGGCCTAAGATTTCTATACATTACCTTATATGTTTCTTATAGTCTAAATAGATTGGTTGTCAGTTATGTCACTTATGTACACGATTTGGCTCGTACTAAATTAAATAAAATCTTTTTTTTTTGCATATTTTAATCAAATTGCATATAATTGAGTACATTAAATTTTTGATTAAACAAACATAATATTGTATTTATTTATTAAGAATCTGTAATTATATAATGTAAATATTCATTTATACACTGACATGCTCAGTTATATTGAGTAAAAGATATGATATGATATTGTCTTAATCGGCTAGTATAACCAGAGAAAAAAAAACATCCGCATATTTGTAAAACAAATACATTTTTAGAATTTTTTAAAATTTAAAAATATATAAATATTTTTGAACAAAAAACAATTCACATTATAAAATATTTTTTTAGTTTTTTTCTCCAGAACTAACACCTGAACGCAAGTAGTTAGTAATATATTACATAGTATGTACATTATAATAAATGAATAATAAACATCGAATTACATGTATTTAGGTATTTAGTTGGGATTCCAGGGAAAGTTGGTATTCGGTGTTTTGATTATTCAAACAGACATTTTTTAGTAGCTTTGGAAAATGGGGAAATCTCAAGTCACTTTTGTGAAACAACAAGAAACACTAAAGGTATGTCTTAGTAGTTCAAAATAATATAAATTAGTAATTACACACTATTCCACACCACCCATGAGGTTGTGTGTCAGATGCGTTTTTTTTTAAGTGGTGTCCCCAATAGGCCTAATCCACTATGAAAAGTACAGAGGATTATTACTTGTACCGTGCAATTTTTTTTTGATTTATAGAAGTTAATACATTAACTTTCCAAATATACTTGGTTTTTGATGATGATTTTAAATTTAACAGAAAATGTTGCAATGTATATAAGTATTATAGTATAAGTACCTATTATTTTAATACAGATGACGTTCATATTTAAATTTTGAATAATTTGTATAAAAATATTAAGTATATAATTTTATTTATTTATTAAAATTTTACCTAGAATTTTAAGCTACAAGAGCTTTATCATAATTTATAATTTTTTGTACTTTTGGTGATCAATTTTTAACCAAAATATTTATTAAATTGAGTGTTTCAGAAGACCAAATTTTAGAAGCAGTGAAAGTTAAAACATACAATGGCTATTCTTTAATGATTGAAAATATACAATTTTGTCACAAAAATCCAACTACTTTTATCATTACACAGTTTGATTCTACAATACTAGTTTACAATGTGTATCAAGTTGGTAAAAATAAATTATTAATTTAATGTATACTGTGTAAATGTAATTTATTTACAGAAGGATCCACAAAAAATTATTTTTAATCGAAAACTAATAACCAGATTATGTTGGAGTTTAGAAAATGAGTTTATAGTGTATGTTGGTGAAGATAAAGGAGAACTAGCTAAAATCAATCTGACAAATGGAAAAACAGATTCAATCCAAAAATTTCCATCTTGTGATATAATTGCAATGAATATTAATCCAAAAAGGTTTTAATTTAAAACGTTTTAATGTTGTATGTATAAAAATTTAATAATTTAATTGTTTCAAACAGAAAAAATATTATTGCAATCGGTACAATACAAGGAGAAATATATATAAGTAAATATGAACAACCATTTACAACTTGAAAAAAAAATAAACTAAATAATTAAAGTTATTATGGTTTTATAATTGAATGTCGGGCGGAATGTTATTTACGGATTAACTATACAAAAATGTACTACATTTATTAAAGAGAAGAACTGTATTTGATTTGACTTTTTTTTAGTGCTGTATAAAGGATATTTTGACAATGAATTGTTTAAAAGAAAGATCAGTTTTTTTGTGGCGACAAACTGATGTAGAATGGAATAAATAAATATATGAAGTGTACTTGTAGTAGTATTGTTATAAGAATGAGATCGTATAAGGAATACTAACAGCTTAGGAATGGCTGTATTTCATTATTATTATTTTTTTTTTTGGTTTTTTTTTTGTTTTTCTTTTTTTTTGGTTTTTACATTTTTCCCTAAAGTTATTGATAAAAAAAAAAAAATTAGTATTGAGTTGACTTATCACACTAATTGAAAAAAAAACGCTACTAAATGTTTTAACATTAATAACAATTTTAAAGATATCTGTAAAACAATTAAGTAAATAAAAATACATTTGAATATTGGTGATTCATCTTACACGTAATGGATTGGAATACTTAATTATTTTAACTGTAACAGTCTCACAAAAAAAAATTCCAATTCAACATCATTTTCTTAACACATATATTTAAACAATAATAAAATAATTTATCATAAAAAAATAACACAGTAATATCACACCAATGGCCACATTCCTTATACGTATAATATCAACAATAATAGGATAGCCACTAAAACAGACACATACTGTGTTCCTTAACACTAAATTGAAGAATTATCGATCTACCTTAACTGATTAATGCCTAATGCGTAACATAAGAAGTTCAATGAGATATAGTGTGTGCCCATTTTTCAATCACACATAGTATGTCAATATTATGTATACCAAAAATCTATGCCAAAATTTCATATTGCACAAGTGACAACATATTATACAATACTAGCTAAACGCAAGTATTTTTAACAATAAAAACATATTGCTGTTTTACATTCTTTTTTTTTAAAAGTCATCACTTATAGCAATTTACATTTTTTCTTGTATTAAGATCTTTGATATGAAATGCATACCAACCTCTAAAACATATAAAGGCACTAAATCTATTCTACTTGATACAGTCGGTGGAATAGTTAGTTTTTAATAGACAATTAGTAAACAATAATCTGTGATATAGAACTACAATACTAATTTAACACTTACAGAGGTTGACATGTAATTGAAATTCATTCGCATTTTTTTTTAACAATCTATCTATTAAAAATGTATACATTAATTTAATCTTTTCAAAAGTTACAACATTCACAAGATACAACACACATAAGGGCTTACTATGTTTAATATAATTATGGTAAGTAAACCTTAAAAAAAATAATATTGTTCCGTATCACAATTGTACTTAAATAATATCAGAGAAGGGTAAAAAGTGTATTTGAAGTAACATTTATTTTAACATTTTTTTTTTCGCTTGCTTATGTTTGTTATTTATAAAATTGATAGTTAAATTAAAATATGAATAAATATTAAATAAAAAGGTAACTTTTAAAGGAACGATGACAAGTTCCACATACATCTGATTGAATTGATGTATGTACATATTTTCTCCGCATTTCATAGGTTTTAATTCAAATACAAATTTTACCAATTACTGACAAAAATAAAAATTGAATCGCTGATTTTATTATTATCACAAATATCACATTAACGAGTGAATAATTTTTTCTTAACATAATATTTTTTAAATTTAATTATTGGGTGGGGTGGGTTTTGCTGACATAACATATTGATTGATAATACAACTAGTTATATATAAAATTTTTCTTATTAATCATAGATTTGATTTTCATAAATATTACAACCAATCAGCAATTCAATTATATTAGGTATAGCAATTTAAAATAATAATTTTCATAACTATCTATGTACTAATATTTGTATTGCATTAACTTGTAGTTCACCTAAATAAGTGACTAGATACTGATGCAACAATCAGTCCATGATGAGTTTTGCCACAAAAACAATAAAAAAAAATTTAAATAATTAAAAAACAACATTTACATTTAAATAATTATGATACTTAAGTTTAAAAATTTAGTTAAGAAAAAGAGACTGATAATATAAGATAAAATAAAAGTTATTAACATATAATAATATATAAAATTTAACTAAAATGTTGAAAATATTTAAAAGACAACTTCATCATGAATACGGGTGAGGGGGTTACATACAATTATGTTTTAAATTTATATAGGTAGTAAGGTGGAGGGGAACACACTAATGTGATAAAAAATCACAATAAGCGTTATTATGTAAAATCAAATAATAATAATAATAATTAAAAAAAAAAAAACATTTGTCAAAATTTAGATTCTGAAGAATATCTTAGATAGTTATGTTGAAGATAAGAGGTGATTTTTGCATGGATTTTGCTTGTGCTTGACAAGAGTTAAGCCATTGCATTGGTGGCAATGGCAAATCTCCAGGAGATGGACAATTATTGAATTTGGCACCAGCATAAAAGTTATCACCATAAGGTGAGCTGCATCGTTCATCGATGTTCATAAGTTGTTTGAGCAGGGCATATTTTTCAATAACCAATTGCTCTAAATCATCTTCTTTAAATTTCTTGTAAGGACCATATTTTTGTGGGGATTCGTAAGACGGTGGAGTATGATTTAATGGCACTTCTGGTAGATATTTAATCGGAGTGTCAATAGGATGTGAGCATAACAGTTGAGGTCTTCTATCTTTTATTATTCGGTTATTTTTAGCTACTTTATGAAAATTTGTTTTATTATCTATAATTTCATCTCCGTCTGACAAACTATGATCCATAAATTTCCTAACATTCATTGTATTTGATTCATTATAATTTAGCTGTTTAACGCAATTAGGCGTTTTTGATTTGGGTTTCTTTGATTCATGAATCACTTTAGAAATTTTAGTTGGACTGAACTCTGCTTTAGGTACATTTTTTGTTTTACTTCTATGTACATTGCTTGGTAAGCTGTTTCTCCTTGGACGAATTGGTTTGTACATGTTTATGATTTGCATTAAATAATACTTAATGAGCAATGTCAACCTATTTAAAAAAAATATATTTCTATTAATATCATTGTTTTAAACACACAAAAAGAATTAATATGTAAGTTTTGCTACACACTCAATAATTATTGGATGCAATTAAAAAACTAATATCACAGCTTGTACCTATGTAATTAAATTAGAGCTAACATCAAATAACAAATTGTTATTATACAGCAGCAGAAGTGTGTCCTAGTGTGGCATAGTTTCTGACCTCATTCAAGTAAGTTTACTGAAGCTACATTGTGCCCGGCATTACTAACCCCCCGGATAGGTGACCATCTAAGTTTTTAGCAACGAAACATGCCACACACACACAATACTATATGTTACGATCCTACCAACTCATAAACCTACTAAAAAATATACAAAAATAACCTATCACTGTACTAGTGTACCACTCCACACCCAATCGCCTATTTTACCAAGGATTCTCCCTAAAATTGGATGTTATTCCCAGCTCTTATGTAATTTGGAAAACGTATACTAATAAGATAAGACAGTTCTTGTTCAAAGCTTGTAAAGATATCTTCACATCTGATATTTAATTTTATATTTTTATGTTATATTATATTATATTTAAAGTATATTTGTTCGCTATTATTTTTGAATCGGTATACCAACATCTATTGTTCTTAAATCATAATCAAAAATCTGATTAATTGGTCTAAGGCTTTAATTTGAGTCAATTAAAATTCATGAGATTCATGGCATACAACTGTATTTATATAGGGAAGTACCTACCTAACAAGATTGTTTTTGTTTTTATTCATTGTAGTCAAATAATTATTAAAATTAATCCACTGTAAAATAAACAAGATACAGTACCAACAATGACTAATAGTAGGTAGGTAGGTATCAAGTTATTATCCAAATCGTTATCTATATATTATTATTAAATTATACGCACAATAGGAATATAGAGAGCAATTGATAGTATTATAAAAATCTATATGAAAATTCCGATACAAATTATTATTAGTTCAGTACTTATAGCCACTCGATAATAAACAGTGTTTAAACTAATGTTTCCATTAAAAGTGAAAGATAAAAACATTGGTGAATATTGAGATAAATACTTTATGACAGCGTTTCTCAAAGTGTGGGTCGTCAGTCAATTTTTGGTGAGTCACGAACATTTTTTTGAATTATATAGATTCCAAGAAATGTATGTTAATTAATATAAAATATATTATTTATTATACTTATATTACTATAGTAATATAGTACCAAAAATTACATGGGTAATAATGATTACTAATAATTCGTCTTATATTTATTACAATGGGTATTAAATTGTCGTTATCGGAAGAATTTAATTTAAGAATTTTAAGAAAAACTTTTATAACTGAAAATGATATAAACGTAGCTGGTGCCATAATTAGCCATATCAGTTTGCATTTGATTTCGTTGAAAGATAATTTTAATTTGTACTTTCTTAAAGAATAGAAAAAATAAGAACAAAATAGCTGGGTTGTGAATCCGTTTCAGAAAGCTATATCCACTGGGATATCGACAAAAGTCGACGAAGAACTCATAGATTTATCAGAAAATTCATCTTTAAAATTTCAATTTAGCCGAAATAATGTGATTCAGTTTTGGCTGTTGTCTCAACAAACATTTCCAATTATTTCAACTGAAGCTATAAAAATACTACTCCCATTCTCATCTTCATACATGTGTGAAGTTGGATTTTCGGCAATGGTGGGCATCAAAAACAAATATCGAAACGAGCTAAAGTTATCGAACTCCTTACATTTGAAATTAACTAAAATTGACGTCGATGTTAATGCTATTATTGACCATAATAGAAAACAAGCACACTTTTCGCACACACCTCATTATTAAAAGTACATTTATAAAAATATATTAATTACAAACCTATAAAATACTAAATACCTAATAAAAATCTATACATATTTATATGATACAAATTTTGTTTTTTATTATCTATCTACTTTTTGAAAAGTGAAACAATGTGAGTAGCGAAAAATTTTTCGG
>PVMI01072323.1:0-16920 GCA_008528875.1 Aulacorthum solani | reverse complement strand
ATATTTCATACTTCAAACACTACCCATAGCTCAATATCTTGAAAACCCATTATCATTGAAATATTATTATACTTATCTTACAAAGTTAAAAAACTCACAAACGACTCGTTTGAATTGTAATTTTGATTTGTCACAATTTTCAGAAAAATTATCCACTAAATAATTTACAATAGATAAGAAGGGTTTTTATTTGATAAATAAAGTTTGTATATCTATAGGGATATATTCCTTAAGCAGTAGGTGCAAACAATCTCAAAAGCTTGAAAATAATAAGTTTTTATGCGTTTATAAAATAATGTTTACAAAATGAGATTTTGTACAACTGCATTATTGAAGAAAAAGGGAGTGAGCTTATTTTTTTTAATCACTCTGTATTCGTTAACTGTTTAGAATTTTCTGAAAATCACCATCATATCTCACAAAAAATTAGTTAATGGTGTGTTTTTTGAAATTCTTTAGTCTTAACTTAACTTTAACGTTTCTAAATTGTATTTTCATTTTTTATTTCGAATCAAAAATAAAATAATATGGTAGCTATTTTATATAACAAAAGTTATATCTCAAACCTTTTTAATGACACGATTCATTGTTGAAAAATGACTTTCAATCTTTACTGTAATATGGTGAGGCGAGTACCTAACATTTTACCCCGAAGTACAAAATATTTGAGAGCTCCAGATTTTCAACTTTTCATAATATTTTTTCATCCGTATTATTTCTAATATAATAAAGCATTTCATTTACACTAAATCCAAATGCAATGAAATAAAAATATTTTAGCGTACCGTGAAAACTTTGCTAACGAGTGCTACAGGTTTTCCATCTCTATTCTTGATACATAATATACCTATTTAATATCAGTATACCATGAGCTATGTGACAATATCGATATTTTATTCAATGAAAAGAAGCATTTTAATAATCTACTGCTGAATCTCGCAATAAGGACATACATAGGTACTATAACGGAATTATTGTGCGATGATTTTATTTCCAAAAAATATATACACGCAAGTATGCCTACCTATAGTCTATACATATATAAATGGTACATACTGAGCATAAAACATATATATACTGAACTCGCTTATATATTATATACCTACGGAAGAGGCTGGTACCTATACAATTTTTTTTCCATGCAGACCATTATGGTTACGATAACATCGTGTATTCGTGTAAGCGTATTGCGTGTATACCGCACGTAGGTAATATTAACTATAGAAGTGCACGCTGATTATTGCAATATACTCAGATAACGTGGTTTTCAATATGGTCATTTATTGGTATATCATTCCCGCAATGGAAATGTTAAAAAAAAATAGAATAAAAAAACAATTTGCTTTCCGGATCATCATGGACTTTCTTCATGGTAGTCACTAATCACGGTGCGGGTACAGATAGATACAAATAGAAATGTGGTTTCTTTAACGTCGCCGGTTAATTAGGTTTTATTTTTTCCTCACGACACGCGTCGTCGTCGATACCGTTGTACTTCCTGTTCGTTTACAGCAGCTACATAATTTCATATTTTTTTTCTCCCTCGACCAAAACATATAATAATATAATGTGTCATGTCTACTTCATCCACATACTATATAGATATTATATACATATAGCCGACGTATTATAGCTGGTATAATATACAATATATGTACGTACATGCCTAACTATATACCTATATGCACACGTCCTAAACGTCTTTTTCAACTTCGACTTGTTTTCCCCCATCGCATTTTGAATTTTGATTAACAGGAAATTATTTGAACACGCAGCATTACTATAATATACGCTCACTTTGTTTTCCAACCTCGGACGCTGTCAATGTGATTTTTAGTAAAAATAAAAATAATCCTCTCTGCAGATGGGAAATCTTATATGGTTGAAAAAAAATCGTTTGAAATTATAAAATTAATCACAATATATAATAGTAAATTATAATGTACTATTATATGATATGTTACCTATAAATTCTATTATACGTGAATTGAATTGAAACCAAAAACGAGGGTCAAACTGCAGTTTTCTGCCATACGTCAATAGCCGATAGGCTATAGGTACCTACAGTAATTCAATTTAAATGCAATTTCACTGATTGATCAAATTATCAAATTAGTCCTGGAAGCTTATACATTTTATAATGTTTATATTATAATATTATATTATCATGCACGATCTATTTCAACTTAACACAAATTAAAACATTTTTGACTTCAAATTATATCAAAATTATAAATGCATAATTTTGAGTTTAAAATAGGTTCAACATAATATTTAATCGGTTTCCTGATAAAATATAATTACATAAAAGTAGTGACTTATAGACTTATCTGCAGTGATAGGTAAACATGAACATTTCACCATCGTTGTTAAATTAAGCGTCTATATTATACTAATATTTGCTATTTGCTTAAATATAATTTATTAGCAAATAAGATTTTAAAAAAAAAATATGTATACTTTGTTCAACTGTAAGAAAACCTATGTCTTACTAAATATGCTTACTTCATGTTACGCACATAAACATAAACCTTAACTTAAACATTTAATTTTATTGCAACTTGAGTAAAACATGTTGCTTAACTGTATATATCGTCGAATATCATAAAACCATTAATTTATTATTGATTATTCATGAATCATGCTGATATTATGTATATACAGCTATAATATATAGGTACATCGACAGTGCAGTTAAGTATGGATACAATTATAATATTATGTGATATGGTTTCTTATTAAATTAAATAAATATTTTTCGTTTAACGTCATCTACAACATATCGGAACATAAATTGGAATCGCACCTACATAATTTGGTAATATGAACTAAATAAATATCGGAATTGTCTTACAGTGGTTAGATATATGATCATATTCGGTATCGTAACCGCCGATATAATATGTTATGGATGATGTATATTATTATATAATATTGGGGTGAAAAAAACCCCAAGAATAATGTATATTATATATCATCTGCGGCAGAAGTTGTGCTCAATGTATTGGCGGCGGTCAAACAATCTTAATGCCGTCGGTGTTTGTGTGCCAGCATATTATAAAAAGACCTTTGTGGGAGCTCGAGCGCTCGACATGGGTCCTTCGCCACTGATTATTGATGCAACTGCACAACAATAGTCTTTCTTTGTAGGATTCGGTAACAAATCGTTTTATCGGTACTACAATACAGAATCCTTTTTGCCAAACACTATTAACGCACAACTGATGAAATATAATGGTTTTCAACCTGCATAGTCTCAGCGCCGCCACTGATGACCTCTTCCAATATATTTATCGGCGAACGAATCGTACAGCCGCGTTTTCACGATACTTCTCGAGAGTATAATATAAAAACCATATTTTATCGTGATATTATTGTTCCAACCAAATAATGGTTAAAAAAACCATATATCATATATTATGATAAATAGGCACACATTAACGAGGCGGCATTCGAAATCACATTTGAAATTACGTATATTTAGAACCGTATTCCGAGGGATTCAATACCATATATTATTTATTTATTTGCAGTAATAAAAAAACTGAATATAGGTATTATGATAAGATGTACAAGGCGATTATTTTAAACGTAAACATATTTTATTTTCTCAAAAAGTGTTGACGTTTAACATATTATTATTTTTGAAAAAATTAACGTCAAAATAATATTTTGAGGAAAAAAATATTACTATATTATGTATTTACTATTTTGTTTTCTTTTTAATATTATGCACACTGTAGTTTATCGATGACTGCGACTGCACATCTGTTCTTATTTATTTATTATTACTATTATTATTATTATTATTGTTGTAAACTTTTGCGGAAACCTCATGTATATACAGTATGTTGCACGAGTTCTTTTCGCGCTCAGTGCGTCCCGCTGTGTGTGTGTATGTGCGCGAGCGCGTTTCGAAAATAATATTTAGGGCGTTTGCGCGTGTGGGTCATTACAAAAATATACGTGTATATAGTCGTAGTTGAACATGTGTCCCATTGTCATGAACGTCGATAATTTGTACCTAATAACAGCGTTAATGGCCCGTGTACACGATAGACGCGCGGAGATTTTGTATATAATACATATATATAAAAAAAACCGGTCGTTTTAAAATCCAATTTGTGTGCCCTCCTCCTATCCGCCTCATCCACAATACTCTGGACACGCACTATACACGATACATCGTATATGAAGGCGCTGACAAAATTTTTTTTTTTTGATTTACGCGCCGGCGTTAACCCTTTGTGCGCGGGACCTTTCTTTACCCGAGGCCTCGAGGCCGTCTCGGCGGGGGGCTCTAGCAGGCCCGATTTCGAGTGCGATGCGCCCCTTGTGCTACAGTCTTAGTCGTCATCGTCATCGTTCAACTTAACACGCGGCGGTGGGTGACCGTACATACAGACGATAGCGCATTATATATATTATTATTGTATTATAAAATATATACATATACTTCATATTTTTTATACACTCGTATATGATGTATATATATATATATATTGCCGCTCTCACACCACGTGTGACGTTCGCCGCTGCGGTCCTACGAAGGGGGTCTCGTCGGTGGTTCTTCTCCACCTCCACTATACAGCCTCTTCTGTGTACACGCGCTGTTTCCCCTCTCGTCCGTCCACCGGTTGCTCCGGGCACCCATCGAGTTTGTGTTGTTTTTTTCCCCTCTTCCACAAACTCCTCTCGGTCGTGTATGTGATGTGTGCGAGAACACCAAGTCTCCCGGCGGGCGGCCCGATAGACTTTTGACAACAACAACAAAACAGAAAAACACTACAGAACTAAAGATATACGCTTGGACAGAGGGTGGGAGAGTGAGAGAGAGAGAGAGAGCAGAAACAATCGGACAGCATATACATATATTATACATATACATACGTATATAATATACGTGTCTATACAGAATATCCATTATTATATTATAATAATATGATTACATTAATCTCAGACGCGAGAGAATAATATAATGTTATTACCTACCTATTCGTTTTTCCATTCGCCGACATCGTGTAAAAAAATGTTCACGACCCGTGGACGAGAGTATACTGTATATTCCAGGCAAAGCCCAAGGAACCGTAATGAAAAAATACCGGTAATGGAACCGGAACCTCCTGAAAATCTTAGGAGCGGAACCCTTATTTAATTTTTTCAGGGTGCCGATGAATATATCAGAGTATGTAATAGATTTTTTCGATTATCATAAATTCGAACTTTTTAACTATTTTTATTATGTAGGTATAATAGGTAAACATTTTTTTTTATGTATAAAATTATTGTAAACTACTATATAGAAACTTTTTTTTATAAGTGATTGATATTATTTTACAATATTTTATCTTTGTAATTGTGTAATGTTTAAAAACAAATATTTGGTAATTTTTATTTTCATACATTCCAGTAAAAATTATGGTAGCATGACTTCTAAGATAATTTTAAATTTTGACGTTTATTTACCCTACTGTTGGATTATGTTATTCACGATTTAAATTCCAATTTTGTTCCTAAAAAATATGACGATATTAAAACTAAACTAAAAACTATATTTTTTTGACATTTTAACAACCAAAAACCGAAATTACAACCAAAAAATCAAAATTTTGAAACGTAGACTGAAGGAACCGGACCAGAAAAATTATAAGTTTAACCAATAGCCCAGCTAGTTTGCAGATTGTATGTGTAGTAATGCAATGTATTGTCATAGTACTCAGAATCGCTTCTTTCACTGTAGTGGGGATCAAAACAGCAAATATAAAAAAAATAATAAAACAAACAGTACAACACTCGTAAAAGGCGTAACATTTTTGTATGCTTTCTGTAGATACAAATACTTAAGTCTGCACGTGCGCAAGACGATGGTCGTCGTTTCGGTGTGTGTATATAATATATATATAGGACCATACAAAGTTAATAGGTATGGACGTATAAGTGGATTTGTTCAAGAGGGATCTTATGTGGAGTGCGTGTATAGACTGCAAGGTAAGTATATATATACTATTTAAAGAGAGCCACCAGTCGACCCTATAAATATATAAAAGCGTTTGAATGCGTGTTGACGATAACGACGTACAATACCCGTGGACAGGGCGTAGGATCACTGTGTATGAGATTAAATATAATACATATATATATTATTTGTTTATCGACTATCGAGTGCGTGCGTACACTTTAATATCATATAGTCCGTAGAGGTTGTTTATGTGAAATGCCCCGATGACCTTGAAACTCATGACAATATATATAGTTATACAATCGATTTGCAATTCCGAAATTGATATCAGAAAAATGTAAGTTTTTTTTTTAATGTGTTATTTTTTATTTCTTTTTTATCGTAATGTCAACCACATTTCATTAACTTCCCATTTATCTTGTACATTTTGACACTTCCACATCGTTAACAGCTTTATTCCCCGTAGGTGTGAGATTTTATCACACCATTGCAGACCCTTGCAGGATGTCATGTTTACAAAATACATAATGCAGTTGTGACGAATTATTGGTATAACTGAAGCTGTATAGCTGTCTACACTGAATCATCATTAACGTCCTTCTTGAACTATCTTTTAAAATAAAAATGTTTGCAGGTGTCCAGGTATGTACGGTCATGTAACTTAATTAGGTACGATATTTTTTATATATTATGTAATATTGAATGTAGTCAATGTAGATATGTCATTTTGTCATCACTAATTAACAGATTTCAGATATTTATGGCCTTAAAAATTCTTTAAAAAGCCCGGAAACAATAAAATACATTAAAATAATGTTTAAAATATTTTTGGTAAATTATTAATAGAACACGTTTTGCCAATTCGAGTGAGTTATTGCGACTATGACACCAACACCAATAGGTAGGTACTTAACCTATGGGTATTGCCTACGGTAAAACCATAACATAAAAAGCACTTAAACCCGATGAAACCAAAGAAAAAGATAAATTTGAAAAATATTCTTTAAGATCTAAAATTATAAACAAAAAAAAACATTTATTGGGTAAAAATGTAAAAATATGCCAAATAAAATGTAATATAACTGATTCTATATCATACTAAACAGATTTATAATTTTGTCTGCAATGTGCACGACTAAAACATAAAATATGTAAAAGTTATAAACATCCTATATTATTCTCAACACTATAGTCATCATCAATCATCGTGTACTATATATAAATAAAAATATGTTAGCATAGATGGGATTTTTAACTTATGTTAATTTTTTCATTTTAATCCTAATTGTATTTTTCATATGGATATCACAAAAAACCGATAATGTCAAAAAATGCAACACAAAGAATAATAGATTAAAAAAAAAACGGTAGTTAATATTAATCGGTTCAATGCAGTTATTCATAATAAAATAACACTTATAAATATTATAATAGCATATTTACTTTAGTTTATTAAGTAGTGTTTAAACTGCGAGATATCTATATTCAGTGGCATTGATAATAATATTAATATTATAAAAAAATACCCTGAGGTTCCCCTAATTATTTGTTTTATTGCTAATTATAATCAATGATACTAAATTATTTTAACAAATTTACTCATGTACGAAAAATATATCAATAAATCGTTTGGATTTTAAAACAAGCAATATGCTAATATATACCATATAAGTTAGATATTTTTCCTTAAATTTGCGTGTATTAAATACAATTGTATATTAATAATAATAGAACTAATGAACACTTACTTTTTCCTGAATATTTTGTCAGATTTGGTACAATGATAAGTCAAAGATATATTGTAAAATGCGAGCATTTTTTGCCTCCGATTGACACTTGAAAAACAAAGCTGTTGACGCGTCGCGGTCAGCGAGAAAAGAAGACAAAAGTGCAAAATTACAGATTGATTTTATGTAGACCATGATAGAAATAATTACATGGACCATAGTACCATACTCAAACATAGAGTTACAATGTCTTTGGTGGTTTTGTATGAAAAATAGTGAATACCTATAATACTCAGTATAACCAATTGGCAGTTACCAAGGTTCCGTACCTATAGCCGGTGCGACCAAAAATACCTTGGTCGGCGTTTTACTTGTTGTGCCAAGAACTGCGAAATATATTTTATAATTATTCGCACCATAGAACTATTGACAAATGGACTGTGCTCCGATGAAATTCCCCAAGGCTATTAGAATCATAAAGTAATAAGATTCTAAGACTAGAATATATACCACGGACTAGGATATCTTAGTCCGCGGAATATACTAATGTGCCTAATGATATTTATAAATATATATTAAAACCCATGGAAGAAAAATACAATCATTATTTTCTCCATGTGGAATAGTTTATGTTGAGGATATGATTATGTTGACAAGAGGGCAACCAAAAGAAGAACAGTCCTGTTAATATGTCTATGGTTCGCACCGACAGAAAAACTGCAAACGCGGAGCTCTCAATTATATTATTGTCAAATATTTTAAATATTGTAAGTATTGTTCAAAATTATAATAACATAATACACTATGTAACCGAGTTTAAACTAGTTTAATCTATATCGATTTATTAAATGCCTATCGAGTACCTAGTTCGGTACATTCCAGAAAATTGTTACCCGATCAAACCTATTTTCATTCCATAGTATAAATAACACCCAACGTTTTCCAAGGATATGTTTTAAAAATATTTCAATACATAACGAAAACAAAATTTATAGTATAATTTTCAGTAGATTTATGTTATGAGCTATAAATTATAATATGAATGATCGAGAAATACTTTGAATTTCACTATACAAATTATACCAATTTGGACTTGAAATTAAACGAAAAATAGCAGACCAAACACCGGCCACCGGGTTCATTGAAACTCGCGTTATTTTGTGTAAATCCAAACACACGTTTTTTACTACATCTACGGAACAGGAAAAAGTAAAATCTAAAAACAAATCAAAATGATGTTACCCGTCGAGAGAAATCGCATTGGGTGGCGACTGGAATACTGATTATCATGATATAGGTGCCCACAAAAACCGCAAAAAAATAAAATACGTACTGTAATAAGGATGTCTGGATATCGGACGAAAGAAAAACAAATGTCGTTACAGAAATATTTTTAAATAATGATGGGTGCAGTTGCTGCAGAATAATATAATAACATATTAGTTATAATATATTACGACTGTTTTGCTACCAAGTCCAAATAATAATGGCTATATAATGCTTACGCTATACAATAATACACTGTGGTGCACGGTACGGCCCCGGAACAATTCCCTTTTAAAATCTTTACAGCTAAGACCGACATTGGCCTCGATCGGGCGTTTTTGTTTAGGCAGAATGAGGTCGACGAAATAATCGTACGGAAGAACGTCATTATAATAATGTAGTAGAGACATCGGTATGTACATATTATAATATTATAATATGATGAGTAATATATGTATGCATATAGTTGGTACTCGGTACCTTTTGTAAATCTATACTTATAAAAATATATGTGTACGCATAGGTATGTAAGCATGATATATGATATTACAGCTGCAGTTTGTAGGAGTAGGACATGGGTACATCGCGACACGACGACAGTCGTCGAGTGTAATTGTGCGGGAGTAGACAGTTTGCGGGGCGGTTTAGGGCACGAAATATATAAATATAATATATTAATCAGTAATCACAAACATTGTAATATAATTGATGTTATTTGGAAAAGGAAAATTCAATTTCTTCGTTATTAGAAGTCTGATGGCATTTATTTTTATTCTATTACAATTATTAATTTAGGTAGGTATTATTGAAACTGTAGAGTCAGTTGTAGAGCGTATGGAAATGAACTCATCCAAATGGAAATACAAAGAGAATTCAAATTTATTGTAATGGATTGAAAAAAAATTATTCGTGGAAAAAGTGCTCGTACGATAATGTATCTGATACCTACGTGGGCACCAAGCAATCGATTTATGTATAGTGACTCGAAGTAGAAAAATGTACCAATGGCCAGTGCAATAATAACTCGAATAATACGATGACGTGTGTATGGTTCAATTCAGCGCGTTGACAGTGCGGACCACACGTAACCGGAATGTGTGTGTGTGTGTGTGTAAGCGCCATATAAGATTTTGTGCTATTGTATATTATAATATTATTATGTTCTGCGTCTTGCAGATTTATTATATTTATATATATATATATATAAATGAGAAAGGCGCGACTCAATGCGTTTCTGCCCAAAACATCACATTATTTCTTTACCGGGAATAGAAATTCGTTTTTTTTTGTGCTTCGCGCGACATTTCTCTGGGTTAAAATATTTACAACAAATATGTTATAAAAACATTCACACGCACATTGTATAATACTGTCGGCATATTTGTTGAAATCGTTCGATCCCTTTATGTAATATAATATTTGAGATATATATATATATATAAATTTATTTACACATGCCATGTATAGTATACATTGTATTAAATATTTTATTTAGGTACCGTTAAATAAAATAAAATCAACTCGGAGGCAACTCGGAGACACTCGTAAACAACACTATATTATCGAACCAAAAAGTACAGGAAAACGTATTCTGTTTTACCATATAAGGGCTGCAACGCCTCAATATTAAGAGAAATTTAATTCGTTTTATAGTAATCCGTCAATATAAAATGTTTTTAATGGATCAGTACAAAGAAGTATTGGTTTTATTTTCGAGGAAAAAATTAGGACGAAGGACTAAATTCTCTCTATATATATGACGTATAAAACCGGCTTGATAAAAATTACTTAGAATAAAAAATGTATAATATGCTTTGGTTTGCGAAAATGTGGTGTGTTTATTCTTATTTATGTATGCACTTTTTTATTACCCCCTAAGGGCAAAATTCACGTTTTAATACCCATAAAAATATACACATAAATATTTAATTCGTCATTATTTACTTATGCATAATTTCATTTTTCACAGACCTCATTTTTACTAGATGGGGCTTAATAGGTTATATCGAATATTAAATGCGTGTAATTGATTCCTCATATATTTATTATACGTTTGAATATGACACGCTCATATAATATTTTATCTGCATACTTAATGTATAAAATATAATTTATTACAGGAAAATATCATCCCAACTAATTATTATTTTATACACTTTTTTAAGCATAGGAAATATACATATATGATAAAAAATGATATGATTTCGTTTTTTTTGGTTAGGTAACTAGTAAAATCATGATAAGACACTTGCAATCAAAATCAATCGTCAATGTCAACACGTCAAGATGAACTAAATATACTGCAAGTGTTTATATTAAAGCCTTGGGCATTAGTAATTCATCGTAAAAAGGGATAACAATATTTTCTACTAATTTTAGAGTTTTTCAGTAGAACGTAGTTTACAACATTAATATGATTTTCCAGTACACTATTCAATACATCGGTTTATACAAAAAAAAAAAATGAAAGTAGTTATAGTCTATAGACATAGTAATTATATTTTTACCAAAACATTGACATTTATTGTTATATTCATTAAAACAGACTATTTTAATATTTAACTAACCTCAGCTTGTTTCTGAACATCTTACCTTACTTTGTACCTAATAATAATTATGCATCCTAAACGATTAAGTATAACTTTAAATTCTAATAATTATGCAGTTCTAAACTAGAGTGTGTACTTGCATACAAACTAAAAACAATTGTATAATGTACCTACCTATATTTTAAGGAATATTTAATTAAAATAAAATATTTTTTTTATTGCTGTCAGTCAACTGTTATATCCTTTAAACAAGGATGGTGTAACAGATTTTCAATTTAATATATTTTATTCAACTACTCTATTTTTGAATGTTAAGTACCTGAATGTAATATATTTATTCATAACTCTATTGGAAAAATTTGTTGTAGCTAATTATCTCGGGTTTATTCTTATTGTTGACATAACTAAACTAACCGGCAATATTATTTAGGTATTTGCAGTGTTTAATGTTTGTTGTAGGTAAGTAAATGCTGTGGACTGTGATATTAAAATTACCTTTTGCAATATTTAAGTTACTATTTATTCGTTTTTATTTTCTGTTGATTTAGTACCTATATATATACAAATCTGCAGCCAATAACTGTGTTAAAATATGTTTATTAGCTTAATACACAGTAGCATGAAAAAATTAGTTTCAGTGACATATCCCATACAGTTATTATTTATATTTTAATTTTCATTAAGGACTTATTTCTAGAGATATACCGATAAGTTTATGCATAAATGTATATAGGTTTTATAGTTTGTTATGGAGGTTTGATTTTATGATGAATTTGATGGTGGCTGCAAGTGAAGATCTGTTGTAACCGAGAGATTCTGAGAGGTGTCTCAGGAGTTTTGAGGTCAATCTTCGTTCAACATTTCATCATTATGTGTATAATTTTAAGACAGGTGCCATATGATGGGAAAATTGGGGGATCATTTTTTACTCATTAGATGACTATATGTATGAGTGATTTGAGAGTGGCCGATCTGAAGTCTAGTTAGGATGACTTTAAACTTTCTTGGAAGATCTGTGAGATGTGGTCATATGAAAACGTCCTGTTTTATTTCGTGAAGTTTAGTGCAAATGGAATTCCAGTATACCAGCCACTTATTAGTACAATGTATTGTGACTAAGGATATTAAATCTTATTTGCAGGTTACCTGCAAATTATGTATCACTTTTTTTTGGGAAACTTTTTCTCCTTCACAAACCTATAATAATTATTTCATTTGCACTGATTGTTGAATTTTTCTCTCAATTGTTGATTTTGATTCTATAACTTTCATGGTTTTTTTACAGTTTTAAATTTTAATTGTATTCTAAAACAGATACAATTACGTTTTTTTTATGCAATCTCGCTTTTTTCGGGTGTATCTATAATGCGAACAAATATCGAAAGAATCCACCACGGTGGACTCAGCATGTGGAAAATCAGATAGGTACAAGGTCGTATTCAAAGGGGACAAGGGAGCAAATTGCCCTAGGAAACACAGCTAACAAATACATTAATGTTTAACAAAATTTTAATTGATGTAAAAATTTAAAATTACACTTGGTTTCCCACCCAGATAAAATTTCTAGGTACGCTGAGTGATAGCCAAGTGGTCAGCGGCCAGATAGTACTTATTTTACTTGTACAATTTTATCCATTGTCCATACTAATATCATTATTATACAAACGTTCTCACACACATACATTCTATGTATTATATATTTATATATTAGTATTAGCTTGTATAATGTATAATTACCATGTATTTATACTCTATAGTAAATTAGTTCTTGTCCCCAACTTATATGAGTCTAGTATGACCTTAAAGTTCATATCTGATCCTGAGGTGTATTTGAGGGTTTCTTTTGAGAGGTTATGACCAAAAAAAAAAAAACTTGGAACATAGCTGTTATAAAACTGCAGCTACAATTTTAAACGATTACAATATATACCATGCCTATATAATGTAGGTATTATAAATTATTTTCAAAGGTCGGTAACTTAATGAAAATGATTTACTCAGTAGTCAAGATACTTGAACATAGTATTTCAACTTAGAAGTTAATCATTAACAATTAATAAATTTAACTCGTGTAAGTTTAAAGTTAATATGAAAAATAATATGAACTTGACTCAGTTTATAAATTATAACAAGTTATCCAATCTATTTTTTAATTAGTAAATAGGTCACTTAAACAGTATTTTGTATCTTTTTATACCTTATATTATTTTATCAAGAAACATAATAGAAATTATACTATTACATAATATTGTTAATTACTATAATTATAGTAGCTATACGATTATTTTATTAAAACCTTCTATACAGTATATTATAATTAATGTCAAAAATATTTTTAATTTTAACTTGATGGATTATTTTTAAATCAACCAAAAAACGTAAGTTATTTCAACAGTAATTTAAACTATTGAAGACTTACAAGTTCGTAAGTTAATTAGAAAATGAACCAACTAAGTAACTAATTTAAAAAAAAATTTAGTGACTGCTACTAAAAAGGTTATAGGTTAGGTTAAGTACCTAAATATTTTATAAATATTATTTAGTATTTAAGTGATTGCATGCAGCATGTATGTACTACAAGTATGAAACGTTGCAATGTATAATAATTAATATAACTGCAATATAATAATAATAATAATTAAGTATATTATTCTTAAATCCAACACTATATGTATACATAATATATTATTAGTCTCGCCTGTCTCGAATTCTCTTGTACTCGTGGTTGCGATTACCATACATCGGTTACTAGTTAGTTTTTAAAAGTCAAAATTCTAAAAACCATCGTCGTCACGTAAAGGTTATGCATACATCGGTGTATTTTAATATATGCATAACCTTTTTTTAAAAAAAAAATAAATAAAAACCATCAGCGGTTGTTTTTAAGTAGTACCCATTCTATTTCAGCTATGGCTAAAATATATAATATTATGTATTATACTATTATTATATAACATAACGTACCGCTAAGTTGAAGCACACCTAATGATATGATTATTATTATTATTTCTATAGTTCTAGTGTGATTATCCGTCTGTCATCGTCGTCTCCCGGCGACCGCGTGTGTTATCATTATACATAATTAGCCATATTATACTTTTATTACCTTGGGTTGACTTACCTATTTTTGTAGGTGGCGGAACGGATAAATCGTCTGCCACTGCCACACATCCCGCAGCTCGTTTTTTAAATCACTTTAGGTGTGCATTATACATAATGTATATAATATAATACCGCCGTCGTCGAGTGACCGAGTTCACGCGGTTCCGACAAATCTGAAGTGGCGACGTCAATACACATTATAAAACAAACCTTTATGAAAAAAATTATTGAATAATTACTGTATTAAGTGGCCAAGTCAGTTTTTAACTTGTAAATAGTTTTTTTTTTAAATCCCAGAGAATTTATTTACACAATAATTATATCGTTCCGTAGAACTGCCATTATTATTATTCGGTGTGTACAGAAATCGTGTTTTTGTAATTTTGTCCACCCTGCTGACGACCACACTGATTTAATACTATTAGTTTTGTTTTCCGCAGAGTTTTTCGATTATTCGTATTCGTTTGATAAATAAATAAAATCTTAATTAGAAAACTGTTGAGTTCGAGTGTTTCGTTAAGACTTATATTCAGTATACATAAGACAATTATATAATTATTATTTTCGAAAATTATAAATATATTCGAGTTATAGAAAGAATATAAGTATTAAGTACATATATTAAATTACCTATATTGTAATTTTATGCTGCAAAGACAATATTATTATGTATTAACCAAAAACGGTTTTCCTCGACTCGTAAAACGTACAATTTTAAGTCTGTTTGACCCATTTGAAAGTTATTGTAATGAATAATTATATACTGTTTGTTGGCTGGATGAGTGGGGGTAATTTTTTTTCGAAAAACTAAATCGACTGCAAAGAATTCGGGGTCGTGAACGCGTTCGTTTATGTAATTTAGTGTTTTATTAGATTTACTAGCTAAAAAAAAAGTAAAAATATGCACACACATATTTGTATTCTCTATATTATACTGCATTACGTTATAGCAGCTGAAAACCACGCTAGTAATAGTCGATTTTTATGGCATGTTTTATGCATTGTTCGGTGAAATTATTACGCGGACGAAATTGGTATTGCGAATTACGTCGTTTTTGCCCGCCCCCGGCCGCATTGTGTTCACCGTGAAAACTCGAAAAATCCGCCCAAATTAGTCGTCAATGGATGGGTGCCCATCTGGCGCACGCATATTACATGCAATATATACACATCGTGTCCTAACCGTAGCGCCCACCATCAGTTTTCTATAATGCACTACAAGTACATATTTCTGATAAATTTATTGGAACCCAAAAATATTATTTATTATTATACTGTACATCTTATACCTTTAACGCCACGTGTACAATACTACATATTTTGCCATTTGGTCGTCTCGAGAGTAAAAAAAATGTCTAAAAGTTAAGTATTTCGAAAATTGTATCCGTGAATTCCAATGTAAGTAACTAATTATATCTGCAGAATAGCGTGGAAAATGGATTATGAGGTTTTAATAAAAAAAGAAATTCTGTACTTATTTAAGCTTGCATATTTATGTTGATAATCATTTAGGTATATTAATAAATTGCATCTTTTGTTTAGGAAAAAATTATATTTATAAACATTTTTATCTCGATTTTTAATGTTATAAATTTCTTTAATAATAAATATGTGCATGTAGGAGTAATAATGAATAGGTATATATAAGTTAATTTATAGCAATACCTTGTACTTTTGTACATTATGAACAGATGTTATAGGTACTGAAAATAATGGATCGTTATTTATTATAAATTATTACATACAGGAACCCAAGGTGTTAGGCGTGTAGCATATGTTTTAGGACCTTTTCACTATACCAGAGTGTACCGAGATATTTATCTATACCTATTTCTCTACCGCGTACATCATCGATTATAAAGGAAGTTATTATTATTATTTATATTATAAGTTAGGTATAAGCGTAATGCACAAAACAAAACTTTCAACAAATTGTTATCGTCAGTGTATAAAAAGAAAAATATTTAAAGAGAAAAAAAACCGTTTATATTTTGTTTTCCGTTGCCTTTTTTTTTCTTGTAGCTCGTATTTCACAGACAGTTGGGTTGAAAATATTTAGCGGACGACTATATATTATACAACTATCAATCTATAGTAAATAATATAATATTAGTATGTAGTCGACCTCGCAGCCACAAATGATAGTTTAACGGAAACCCACCAAAACGCACATCAATGCGGCGGCGGCGTCAGCGTAGACGACCGAGGCAATCACAAGGAGCCCGACGTGGAACAGTAGAGAAATGTTTTACAGAGGACAAGAAATATAACAATATTACATTATATAGTACAAAAATATCTTATATATATATATATA
>PVMI01072301.1:0-18107 GCA_008528875.1 Aulacorthum solani | reverse complement strand
AAAGCTCGCTCTACCGGTGAGAACATTCGTGGAAGGAAGGCTTCCATGAAGTCTTAAGCCAACAAGTATTATTATTATTATTACAAAATTTGTATCAACCGCCACATTATATAGCGAAACATATCAGGCTGAATGAATATATATTATATATTATAAATTATAGCCAATTTAAGTTTAAATGTCGTAGCTGCACAAGACATTAAAATGAAGCAAAAACGTATTATAAATAATATAAAAATATATGTATATTTTTAGTACCTAGGTATGTAATAATAATTTATTTATGTATAATAAGTAATAGACTTCCACTATTGCAATTAAATATTATAATATAACCTCAACATTGTTTAATTACTACCGTATATCACAAAACAGTAAATAACAAGATAATTAAACTAAAATATAATCTTAAAAAATATATATAAAAAAAAAAATATTAAATGAAAAATACACTCATGATATTATTATGACGGAATGGTTAATGAATAGTTTTAGAACATTATATTACACGATATTAAAATAAATAATATCACCCTTCGAAAATGTCAAGGGTAGATAATATGAAAATATAATAAATTTCATATAAAAAAATATTGAAAACTCAAAAAACTGATTTAAAATAAAAATGAAAACAAAATATGCCAATAAATCAAAATAAAATATTTTATTATATATTTAGAATTAACCAAACTATTATCATAGCCAACCATCGTCATGTTAGACGCATGCATTTAAAGAAAAATCAAAATGCCTAAAACATCAGAACTTTATTTATATAATGTTCGTATAATTGTTGTAGAAGACGAAATTTATTTTTTTTTTTTTTTATATCTTTTACTTTTTTTTTTTAATATTGTTAGGCAAATACTCTACACACTTGAAGTAAGAGTCAACTGAAATCGCTTGTGGTGGATCCAAATCAGTGTATGGTGGCCAGTGGCCAGTGAATGGCCACATATAGAGTAACTCTATGATGCCTCCGCAAACATTTAAACATATATAATACGTTTTATTTCTATCGATTATCTGGCTGGTAATTTATTTTTCACTAAAAATGTATTATGTGTCTAGGGAGAAGGAGTGGCCGAGCCGACTAAGGCACCGGTTGCAACACCCAACGCCACCGGTTCGAATCTGGATCACGAGTGGCACTTTTTACCGGGCAGGCATCTGTCTGGAAAGAGAGGCCGCCATCCCCTGGCCTGGCAAAAAATTAAAGGTGCCCAATCGAAATTTCTGCCAAAATACAGTCACACAAGTACTAATAAACTTACTGTTCCAAACCCTACCACTTCCACAATAATCCCTCATTGCCCCATCCTTGCCTCAATGGATTTTGTCCCTCCCCCCCCCCAAAAAAAAATTATGTACTTAATAATACGCCGTCTGATGAAGGTACCTTAGAAGTTTTTTTGTAATATTTGTCGGAAACAAAGTTATGATTATTGCGATGTTTTGCTATAAATTATTAATTAACCTGCCGTAACTACCGTATTGCTAATAAAAATAATTAATCACTCATAGTTAAATGAATAAGTTATCATGTAAATACTTAGAAATTAAGACTGACACGCCAACACCGTCTCCATTGTTTTTCATAAAATGCATTGAATTAAAATTTAACTAATCCATTACACAGGCATAAACTCAAAACCTTAATACAACAGAACGACTTCTTTAGTTTTTTTTTATTTATATTTTAATCTTGAGACTGAGTGTTCATTGTAAGTATTAAGGATATTTAATTTCACTAAAATCTTCTTAAAGTTGAATAAGAAACGATGAACAATGAAAATACATTTTTAACCTTTCTGCGACCATTGGTCTGTGTGCATTTTGTGCCTTTACGAAAAAGTGAAAATTTTATCTGTCACACTAATACATTTCCTGCTGTTATATAAAGCTTTGATACCTATTTCCCAAGGTAGTGATGACAGTGGTCATAATGGATCATAAACTTTATATATTAAAGCATTGTCAAAATTTGTTAATTAAAAGTCATTTAAATTTACTACCTAAGATGTAAAAGTATACTATGTATGGTTGTTATTATTAGTTCAAAAAGTTATAATATGAGTGTAACATATTATTATATTTTATTATAATTAATTATTATCTTATATTTTCAGTTCAAGTCAAAAGTCACGTTATATAGTCATGACTAATAACAAATAAACAATTGTATTTTACACTGTTCTTATTTTTAATAACGTTTGATGCACATTTCAAATATCTATTAGGTACTGCTATGTCAAATTTTGTTAAAAATTGGTTTTACATAACAATTATCATTTTTCCTAATTTTTTTTTTTTTGGTTTTTACAATTTGAACCCTTAAAGTGGCAATTACATAAAATTTAATAATTTCATTCTAGAAAATATATTAAAAATATAGTATATTTATTACTGCTCCAAAAGGTAACGATACAAACACAAAAAAAACCACACAACTGAAATCAATACATTCATCGCACCACTCGGGATTTAAAATCGTAAAAAGTATCTTTGATAATTGTGTGATATATTACTATACATAATAACTTAATGATGCGTGGTAAAATTGAAGTACAACTTTAAATAAATGGCCAATACAAAAGTTGATACTATTTTATTCAGAGCCAAAGTATATACCTATTATACGGAAGCACAATCATTGTTCGAAAATTTCGTATTTTAAATTTAAACGAGTGTTCTATATCATATTTTTAAATTATTATACATCAAGGGTTTTGGTTAATTCTGTATTTTATAATATTATGTTTTAGAATGTCTAAATGGTCTTAAAGTTGTACAAATTCTTATGTTTCAAGGGTAATTCAAATCAAATAGTATGTTTAAAAAAACTGTTAGTTTGTCCCCGACAAAAGTTTGATTTTCAAATTACTGTTGTCGACTTTTTTTTATGATAATTATTATTCAATAGGAGTGTTAATGTGCAGCTCTACATTTTCATCCACTACATGTTTCTATGCTCAAATCCGGTAAATCAAAGTTATAATCTAAGCTCCTATGAGCTTTATTATGTGTATACCTTGTATATTATGGTACAGGGAACTTGCTAAACCCTACAGACACAACCCCCTAAAGGCTTAGTAGAGGGTTGTATGTGTTCAAAATCATTACCACACACATAACGTACATATATGTGTTTATATTCGACTAAAATGTAGTTGTAAACACTACTAAGAGTTTAACCCGTTGACCTTCATTTCATTAAATACTGTAATTCTCTTCTATCATCCAACAGACGAAAATGCAATTTTTGTAATCAATTATTAAACATGTTTACTGTTCATACAATAATATGATTTTATTTTAAAATAAAATAAAAGTCAATAACGAAATTGTACACTGATTTTTCATGTGAATAATAATATTATATTATTAAATCTATTTTTGAATAAATCCAAAATAATGTAACATCAATAATATGTAGAAGCTAGGTAATGAGAAAACTCATTTTCCATCTGTTGTTATGGTTACAGTTTTATTAAAGAAACGTGTTTCATCTTGCTCATAGATGAAAAAAGAAATATATTTTAAAAGAACAGAATATCGACATTAAAATCAACGGCCATTGTATTCCTTGTAAAATAGGTAAAATTGAAATAATAACTTGCTATAAACTTCAAAATTGATACTCTAATAATAATTCATAAAACAAAATAGTTAACTTTAAAAAGGAACTATAATATTATCCTTTGAATACAAATACAATTAATTAAATATGAAAAATGTAAATTATACAACATAGTATCTTATTTAAACACAATAATAAATGTTTTTTTTAAAATTATTATTTGTTTATATGATGACGTGTAAGTGAAAATAAATCATCATCTCTTGCCTTTAATTTTAATCTCTGTACCGATTCAAATAAAACGAATCTGAACTAACACTTTTTTTCACACTGTAACTGTTCAAAATATAAATAGTTTCTTAAACATCAGTGATTTTAATACCTGTGCTATACCTACATTAGGCATAATATTATTTAATAATTCAACATTTTTAATAATTGCTAAATAATATAAATAGGTACATAATAATTATGTATCTATTTATATTATTCACTACGTATACTACATTAGCTGTGCTCTGTCGTTATCCGACTGATCAAAATAATACGACGATTTTGTAGTATATATATATATATTGAACATAATATTATATTATAACCTTTAGATCCTTTGATATAAATGTGCTCGCGAATTACGGTTTGCAGGTGGCTTCTTTCAATTATTATTATTATTACTACTACTACAGATATTATACACGTAGATATTGTTTGTCATAATTAATTACAGTAATATAGAACGCCACCCGCGTGTAACAGTAGAGCATCGTTCGCAGAGCACGTAATCCAAAGAGCGATGGATAAATGGAGACTCGAAACTAAAAGCGTTATTTATATAAGAGACAACGACAGAGAGGAGAGGTGGAAATGAAGAATAAAATTAATCGGATCCCAGAGGACATTTCGGGATTAGTCGCGTACACAGTACACACACATTCGTAAAATGCACACACGAATAAATATCATGCACTAACACATCCATCATGCATGCATAATATTTCAGTTAGTAAAAAAATTATAATATATACCTAATTTAAATCGAACGAATGTTGTTTGGTTGAAAACCCCAAAAAAACAAAACCGAATTAAATATGATATTTTGATTATGTGCACACCACAAAATAATATTATGTTCCCGATAATTAATAGTGTTTTTTCCCCATTTCATCATCCGAATGATATTATCATAACTTTCAAAAACGCATATGGATTCATCTGCATTACACCAAAGTTTAAAGCACAGCAATTGGAAAATGTGATCATAAAAGTTTGTCCGCACGATAAAACTTTCTTATGGAGACTTGACGCAGTAATAATTTAATTTCAAATCCTTTCAGCAAACTTTTTTTTTATTTATTCAAATGCTCACTATTGACACAAATGTCTCGTCTACCTGTGTAACACTTCCGATATTTCACCGTTAGTGACCAACATGGGTTTTAAAATATTTTAATAGTATTAACCCGTAATAAAAAAAGAGAAATTTAATAAGATTAAAACTCTGGTTTACAACATAGCCATCCAATTTTAAAACTGAATGTTGTCATGTTTACATGTGTATTTACATGTTTCCGATAGTATTACAAAAGTGACTGCAATAATTTATTATGGGCAAATACATAATATATGTACCAAATGCGAGAAATTTCCATTTTTAAATTCAACCAAACACTATTCTTATAATATTTTTAACAAATCTATACCTAAAAAAAACTAATTCAATACAAATAATATTTAAAAAATAAATTCAAACAGATAATCACTTTTAAAAATTCACTAATCCTGTACATTACTAGTCTAATAATTTACATTTTTACAGTTACCTACCTGGCTACCTATAATATCATGTTCAAAGATTTAACCATACTATTAAGAAGGTAATAGAAATCAAATAATTTTTTTTTTAATAAATAATAATTGGTGAAATTTATAAACATTTTTTTAAATATTGATGATAATTTATTACCGAAATCATTTTTCTATAACATAGGTACAATTCATTAATATTTTTTGGGAAGTAAATGATTAAATAGATTGTATTTTAGATGTCTCGATATCTAATCATAAACATTATCGTATCGCGATTCAATATAGTGAGATCAAAAGTTTACGCTTTTATGATTTTTATTTCAAACTTCATGTGAATAAATGACTATTTTTTTTTTTTATGGAAACTTTGCGTTAAAGAACTACAAAGGACATAGATGGTGCCAAGTTTACATTGTATTGTTCATGTATCAAAGAAGCTTTGATACGTGATCGGTTATTTCATATTTTTTCAGTTCACATTTCATGCACATGAATTTTGCGAGGTTTTCAGAATGTATATTGAAAATATATTTTACTCGTTCATTATATTTGTTATTGAAAAGTAATGATTTAAATTAATCCAGAACTTTTTAGAGTTTATCAATGAATAACAAGTAAAAATTAAAGTAATTATTTTAAACGTCCGTGATAAATCTATAGACTAATATAAAAAATATAGAAAATGAATCCTCTGTAAACATTTCTAGTCTCACCTATTAAGTTTTATTATTGTATCCATCCAGTTTAATATGTATTTAAAAAAACATAATAATTAATTTAATTCATAATAATTGATGTTAAAATTACTGATTTTAATTTCAAATTTAAAGTAGGTATCTAAAGGACATTTTTTGAAAACTTTCTTGTAGGTTGAACAAATAGTTTTAGTAGTTAAAACCATTTAAACTTTTGACACGAAGGCGAAGAAATATAAAATGTGCTTGGAGATAAAATTACTTCTTTGCTGCTCTACCATCTTGTCTAAACTTTAAATAGTCATAGCTATAGTAGTAAACTGTACTAAGTTTATAGTTCTAAAAAAGTATAAAAAGAATTTTCCAAACAGAGTTTAGAGTTATAATTGAACATAGCCTTGAGCTTAAAAATGTTAAAAATTGACTTAGTGAACAACACAATTTAAAGAGTACGGTACAAATTATCAGGAATACAATTTAGTCATATTATGATTGGCTGATTCCAGAAATTGTGATGTGAAACTTAATATTTAATATTATGTATAAGTACGACTCACACAGAAAAAATTTTAAAAACTTTTTATCCACTTTCTCGTTTGAAGGGTTTTTTCTTATTGAGGTACACTATAATAAGTAAAAATAAGACTACTGCTAACATCATTATTATTAAAATCCTCTGACATAAGCCGATGTAATTTGCATGTGAAAGTATAAGAAATACACAGCTAAGAAAATCTTACTCGAGTTTTTTGTTGCATTATTGTTGAACAAAAATTGACCTACAATTTTTTGCCAGTTATGAGCCCTGTGAAGTCTTTGCTAAATGAAATTCGTTCAGGAATTTCTGTCTCTAGGGAAATACGTTATGAAATAATAATGGTCTAGAAACCAGCTTTTTCCTGTAGACATTCCTTTCCCAAAACCGTCAGTTTTCTTATATTAAATTATAATGTAATTATACCTACTTTCACCTTCTCAATGAAGTTAAATAAACCACAAGAATATTTTAATTATTTATTCGTCCATTAAAAAAAAAAAAAAAATTTAGCGATATTGTGACCAGTTCGTTTTTTGTGTACTCTAACATGATGAATACAATTAATATCGTTTATGAAATCAAACTATTTATTTTTTATATCACCAAGTACATAAAGATACACGTGTATCTGTGCTGTGTTACTTGTATGCATTTACTCTTTTAGATTCTGAGTGGAGCGATGGATATATTGATATCACAATAATTTAATATATTTAATGATATTTTAGATTTGTACCTGAAAAGACTATTTTTATAGTAGAAAAATTTTAAATCTTTAACTTTGGGAAGAACAAAAAATTAGAATTTTCAATCAAAATCAGTTTTGGACAAAATCAATTTTGTTATTTTATTGTAATTTTCTAAAACGAATTACCTTAAGTACTTTAATTGTTAACCAAATGTTTTTAAATTTTACATAAACATGTATACTTTATACTTACAATCTTCAAAATATTTTGATTGGTTTAAGTTGTTTTGATAAAAATTAATTCTAATAATAAAATTAGAAACTATCACTATTACATACTAAACAGCGATACACTGTTATGTTGATATATATGATAATATATATTATGTATATAATTTAATATAACTAAAACTAAGGTTAATTATTCTGGTAATCATAATTATTTTAATCAATATATTACAATATTCACACAAATACACAATTAAAATTTTTTATTTGATTAATTTTTTACATTTTTATAATATTTCATTACAAAAGTTACAAGTACCTATTTTGGCACTCCTTTGTATAGGCCATCATTTTTGTGTATATATTGTTTATTTGATTGAAATAAAATATTAAATTTTAATGTAATAGTTTACTATTTAATCAATTCAGGTAGGCAACTCGGCAAAATCCAAAGTTTTGTATATTGTTTTGAATTTGGTACATTTCACTTGGGTATACCAGATGCAAATTTATTGTAAATTGTATTGTTAATAATATGTCTATTTATTACGAATCAAAATACAAATTAATATTAGCTATATTCAATATGAAAGAATATTGTTGATGTTCCAATGTTTTTAAATCTGTCTTAAGATGGATTTATTTATAATTTATATTGGTTGATAATTTATGACATAGATCAAAGACAAATAATTGAAAATATTTACACTCGAAAAGCTTTAATAAGTTACCTACTCTTACAGTTATAAGTTTATACATACTTATAATAATATAATATATATTATTACTAAATCCTCCCACCAGGTTTAATAAATTGAAAAAATGAGTTGACGGATTTGTCCACATTGTAAAAAATATGGGTATTTCCATTACGGCATTACCTGTTCAATTTTTATTCTGCCCGTAAAACGTTTCATATAGAGCTACCTAAAGAAAATTGAATTTTGTTTAAGACCAAAGTTCAAATATAAAAAAAAAGAACGATATGAAACAGACGTGAATATGATTCGCTCGTACACACTACATATCTTATATTATATGTATGACTACAGCAAAAAATAAACGAAATAACGAAAAACATTACAGAAACACTCACCGACAGCTATTCGATATTAAAATTGTATACGTGCAACCCTGGCTGCGGCGTGACATTCGGTGGCGATACGGGTGACGATGGTTCTGCAGCATCACTGTTATTTGTTTGTGTGTGATTTGTTCGCCAAAACGTTATATTTAAATATTAATATTAACAAAACGAACATGCATATAGATATTATATTATATTATTATATAAATAGAGAAAAAAGGAAATAAATAAATAGTAAAAGCAATAGAGACAGAAATTTCTAGCAAATACGATAGATTGTAAAGAGAGAGAGAGAGAGAGAGAGAGAGAAATAGATAGAGAGAGACAAAAACAATTAAAACATATCAATACATCAAATAGCTATTATATTATTGTAAGTGCATTAAGTGTATTAGCGCTTAAGTGAATTATGCGCATTAGTAGACGTTGTGAATAATACACGTGTTTGTAGACCACCGCGACAGTTGACCGCAATTAAAAAATTGATATTTTTATACACATTGTTTAATTTATATATGGTAATAAATGTATAAAAGCTGATTATGGGGGCTACCTACAACTCTATCAAAAAGGCATACCGTATATTATCAAATATATATATGATAATAATACAATTTAAGTTTATTATAATAATATAATATATTATATCGAATACCTACATCGCAATAATTATTATTTTTATCAGTAGACGGGTTTTTGCCGCACAAATGTATATGTATTATATAAGTCATCATAATATTATACTAACCAGACGCGACAACGGCCGTGCATGTATTGTCGACGCGACGTTAATTTATCGTTTCGACCCTGCGACACGATGTCTGGCCCGACGCCGGGTTGGTGTCCGGTGGTGGATCGAGCGCGCAACGTGTCTAGTGTCCGCGTACCGACTGCCGTCGCTCCGGTCCGTTCGCATCGCACGCACACACTCGTGTCCCTGTGTACGGGAGGTTCATCTGCGGCGGCGGCGGCGGCGTTAGCACTCGCGGATTCTGCGCAACCCCCTCGACGTACGCGATATTACCATTATTTATTGTTATCATTGTATTACATAAAATATGATATTTGTACCGATATTATGTAGTATTATAACAGAATAAATTATGTACCGAGTGTTCCGTTTGTATAGACGAACTCATTGTTCTAAAAACTATATTATTTATCTAATTAACGGGTACCTATACGGTTTATCTGCAGCATCAGTGGATTTGGCACTCACAGATTCTGCGTGACCCGAACGACGAAGATGATATTATTATTTTCATGTTATTGAGATAAACGCCAATAATGGCTCAAGTACAGAATAATATAAATAAAACAATATACTGTTGTAAATAATTCAATTTTTAAAATAATGACATAAACAAAGTGAACAAATAAATCATAGTAAATTAAATAATTTGACGTATAACATACCAGATAACTCATAAAATATATAATGCATATTTAGGCAAGAAAGAAGACCAGTCCGGACTCATTTCCCAGCCTCAGAACCAACAAAACCCTGCTGAGGGGATTATTATGCTCATAATTAGTTCTTTGAGTTTTAATATAAAAATTAGGATACGTTCGAGAATAATAATTGATTATTTTATGTAATTATACCTATTATATCAAATATAATATTCAAACCTATATGTAGTATAATATTATACATATCGAATAACCGTTTGACGTAAGATGCACTCATTATTTCAAAAGAATTATTATAACGTTTTTGAAAATATTTCTTTCACTTTAGTCATTGTATAAAACAACGTTTTTGGGAACAGATTATACTTACTAGATTTTTTACTTTTTTGGATGACACTGTTCATTTTTAATTTCATATCAATAAGCATTTCTATCGATAAACTTTGGACAAGTACCTTAATAGTTTTTTGTATTGAAATTGTATAGTATGATGTGAGAGTAGACCAGTATTTTGTGGGATACAACCTTCAAAACTTTAAATATCTACTTCATACGTTTTATAAATCATATACTATATAGGTAGATACATCTCCAAAATTCGATTTTTATATATCAAAGAACTTCAAAAAAATATTCTGATTTGAAATGAGAAATTAAAAATGCATTACAACAAAAAAATAAAATACAATAACGATTAAATAAATAGTAAAAATTATTATTTTTTTTTAGAACAGTTTTACTTCATAACAAATTGAGGTTATATAGATATCAAAATAATATTTTCCAAACCAATAATAGATTTTTAAACGATAAGTGTCTTATGTAAAATGGATCACATGATATATACCATTATTATATTATTATACATTTCCGGTGTCACATGTTTCTAATGCCCTAAAATATTTTTACCTCATTTAAAATTTTACCGGGGGTATAATTAATACCCTAGGTTTATTTTACCCCTGGTAAAAATATACTAGGTTATTTTTACCGGGGTGGGGTAAAAATAGCCTGTTACACTTTTTATATACATATTGTATCGCTGCTTTAAGCCTTCATTTATTTCTCGCCACATTTCTCTATCTTCACTCTCATCTAGTCTTGATCCTGGAGCACAATTGAAGGTCTTATTTGACTGTAAACGTTTACCTTTGCATAGGCCGTACTCTTGGTCTTTCTTGATTCATGGTTTCGTTAAACTTCTTTTAATTAAAAAATTACTGATGATTACTGTGGTTACTTACACACGAAAACAACCTTTTATTAATATTGGTGTAATAAATTAATATTTCTGCTACTGAAATCCAACAATTATGAAATATAATAGAGATTAACATTGTTTTTTAATTGTATTTTATTATAACAAAAAATCATTGATTTGATTAAATATTTAATTATTAATATATCACTAAACAAACACACACCCAACATTATATGAAATTTTTTGTATGCACCAATATTTATTATTTATTTCATACATCAATTATAGAATCTATAGTGTAGAAATCTTTTTTTCGTAGTATTAAAAATACTAAAATATTTTAAACCCAGCATATATTGTTACATGTTTCATTTGTAATGAAGTTCTATTTTTTTTCAAAATGTTTACTTGATCCATTTACTCGTAATAAATATTAATGATAGGTTGCCGTAGAAATATAATACATTAATGACCAACGAACGTTGCTAACTGTTCAGTAACCTATTACCAATAAATATCATGTTCCAAGCATTTATCAGTACCTATATCTATAATGGAGTATACTGATAAATAACCATTAAATAAATGTCCAACTAGCTAAAATAATACACACTGAATAGACTGTGTGCATAGGCTATAATGTGTACTATATAATAAATTTAGTATTTATTCCCTACATTTGTATTCACATAAACCGGGGTATAAACTACAACTAACATACTATACGATAAATTACAATGATTTCACGAAACCGATAAAAAAAATTGATTTATAGGTTTGTTATAATATTTAAATACCTTAAATATCATAAAATGTGAATACATTTCAAATGATAATGATTTTACCTATTTTAATGATCACCTTGTCCAATAACAGTTAAATAAGTTAGGTATTAAATAGATTATATACAATTGTTAAACATATAATGTACATAATTATACTAGCATTGGTGTGTAATGATCGGATATTAAAATTAATAATTATAAATTACTAAGCTTATCCAATAAAAACCAAGTTATGAGACCTTACCATATAAAAACAATGTATGTTCTTATAGAATTAAGTTCCAATTTGTTTTTATTTTTATACCAAAGTAGTTTCAATGATTAGGTGATAATCAGACAATAATAATTTAATTTATAAAATCACAGGTAAATATTAATATGGTGTAATTATTAAATTACTTTTAATCTTCATCCAACTATGAGGAACCCTAAATGACAACCTATATAATCTGATGGAAGTAAGTCGACGGACAAAAAATTTAATACTTTATTATTAATTAAATAAAGTAAAAGTGATCATTTTGATTAAAAAGTAAAGCACAATCTTATGTGTTTGTATTATACCTAAAAATAAAAATAAATTTTCATAAAATATGTTATAACAATATTAGTTAAAAACAATTATGAAATAAAAATACTAGTTATAATTTTTAAGTCAGCTCTCATGGTTTGACAAGTAATATATTTTAGAGTATTGATATTTTAATGGACATTTTCTTTGGAATTGTTTATGGAATAAGTTGAATTTGTCTAAATGGTAGGTAGTATTTAACTTGTGTTGGGAGGGGGGGATGTTGATACGTTAAGGATTGAGATGTTGGTTATGTTTAAATTGATTGTGTAATTTCAATGTTGCCCGCCGATGGCCCATTGCGTTTTCTAACCATATATGATGGTAGTTCTTATCAACCCAATAGTATTAAAAACAATATGTATTAATTTCTTGAATAAAGTTTAATGTGATACATAAAAAGGTTAAAAATTATATTAGTTGTCTAAATCTGGCGATGTTGCTTGTTGTTTTTAAACTAAACACAAAAGTATTTTATAATACACTACAAGCATTAAGACAGTACTTACTACCAAAAAATAAACTTAAGTTATGAATAATTTTATATTTTATTATTAAAACAATTTCCTATACTCGTGATCATTTTTCTAGTTTGTTAAAATAACGATTAAGGTTTAAGAGTTAATAAGTGCAGGTGTCGAAAACATTATATTATACATGCACAAACGAACATGTCAATGATTTTGAATAATTACAATCTAACTGTTACATACTTACATGCTTGTTTTTTACCCACAAATGCGTTTTCATTGTATGGCATTTTATATAATGGCATTTATTAGTAGATCTCTTACTTGCCTATACCAGTATATCACAGAATATTACAATATTTTCTATATTGTAGGTATAAAAATTTATATACTTATTAAGGCTAACGAAATAAGTATTATGTAAGTACCTAAATGTTGACATTTGGAAAACACAATGAGTTTTGCGGGAAAACGCGATGTTGCTTTTATGTATTTGGTTTTGTTTATTAATTGAACTTGAGATATAAAATAGTAAATGCATATATACCTATTATTAAATCCTGTATTAAATATTTGATGAATAATCGCAATAAAAGGAAAAATTGAACTCGATTATTATAAAGTAAGTACAACAAAACTTTAGTTTGAATTAAAAATAAGGAAAGTTCTTTGAAAATTTGGATTATAATTTTGCAAGTGACATCCAATCTTATAGTAAGTATGTCGTTTTACCGAGTAATATCTATCCCATAAACGTCAATTATCGTCATGGTAAAATGCTGAACACGCGTTGACGTACGAAATCCCTTTTGAGTTTTTCAACATTTATTCATTACTGGCTACACATCAAGTCGTTTGCTTCCGAACATTTATCGATCTTTACACTTTTCACAAGACTACTATTTCTAGTACGTCAACATGGCATGTGTTTATATACATATGAATGTGCAAAGTTAGGCTTAATATAGACAATAAAATTAGTACATTTCTGAGATACTATGATGAGAAAATTTCCATTTACTGAAAAAAAATTAAACTTAAAAGCCGATGACTATAATATTATATATATATTGGGTTGCATCCAAAGTCGTAATCCAAATACGTTCAAACAAAGCTAAAAATTATCAGTGTTGCTGTAAAACTAATATTATATTTTAAGGTAAACTTTTTCACCTATTTTAACGAAGTATAATACAAAAGATAATATTAAAATATTAAAATCAATATAGCACAAATACTCTTAAAATTCCAAAAGAGATAACATATTAAAATGATTACAAATTAAGTCAGCCAACATGGTATAGATTCATTAAATTTCTCGTGTCATAATTCACATTAATTGTAAACACTGCATTGGATTTCATGCGATATATAGATGTGCAAAGTTAGGTGGAATACAGACAATATAACTAGTTCATGGCTGAGATATGACGAGAAAACTTCCATGTATACGTAATAGGTATATACGTAATTTGGTGTAAAATATCGCCAAAGTTGTTCGTGCACATTCGTCTCGGTAGGTATACATAAAAATGTGACATTTACTGTCTTTGAATATTTCAACCGACTAAATACGCCTAGTGTACATCAAATAAACTCAACAGGAAGTTTACAAAGATGTAACGTCGAATGAAATACTCCGAGAAAACGCAGAGTCGTGTTTTATCTGTCTATACCAAAATAAAACTAATAATTAATTATTTATAATTTACTCTTATTGCATAATTTAATCAAATCTGTTAACATTTACCGGGTGGATTATTTAGGCTTATATATAAAATAAGTTAAGCCGGATCCACAGCTACGTCGTGTGTCATGTCGTGCAAGGACGTGGTAACTATATTGCTATAACTGGTAATCAATATGGCTTACAAGATGAGGTGTAGTCAATTCTTGGTATACTCGGTTACAACTTAATTATTGATTACATGATACCAAAAACTTAATGTCCAATCACAATAATTTGATCAACATGACGTAGCTGTGAATCTGCCTTAACTTAACATACGTATTTTATTACGTAGCTACTGTGTTAATTATAGTCCACTATAAGTTTAAATACTTATGTTTAATATAAATAAATATTGTTACATTATATTTGTACATTTCTAAACATACATCTTATGCTAATAATTATTCTAATAGTACTGCTGTAGGTATTATCGAAATTGTGTATAACAGCTATTTATTATATATAAACATTAAGTATTGATCATCACACATGTTTAAAGAAATGATAATTTTTTATTTGAGGCCAAATAATGACTATTTAGGAATAAAGATGACAATGCCAGTCAATGTGGCACCTGAGAGGGTGAGCCAACGCCAAGACTGTATAACGGTTGTGACCAAGTATGTTGAACTAATTTCTATCAACACATTAGAGAAAAACACAGCTAAAAGAAGTGAAGAGTTGTCAAACTGTTTTGAAAATTATGTGTCAACAATAATATATACTACTATAAATATTTAAATTTTAAAGAATTGACTGCGATTCATTTTTGTGAATTTGGTTAGTTTGTAATTGTAACTGACTGGCTATAATAGTCGATACAAAATAACAATAAGATTAGTTTGTTATATTATAAACATAAATTATTAAATTTAAAAGATCATTGTGAGTGTAGCATTCGTACAACTATAAGACTTAAACATTGAAATATTTTCTGTAGACTTATCTTCAAAAATCGTAAAACGTTATTACTGTAGTTTGATTATATATAATGTCAAACCAATTTGAAGAGATGCAGGAAGACAACATTACCACTTCCCACATTGTCGACAAGATAGAATTGCCGACAAAGAGTATCGTGACGAATCTCTTAATTCCGTCTGAGACAAACACTCCTCTGTTACAGGAATCAGTAATATTATTAGATTAATATTTCTGTACACTGCTCATCATAAACATTATTAACAGTTTATTATTTCTGTACTCTAATATACAAGCATTCCATTATTATGCTGGATGACACCGCTGAGATAAATGGTACCGTGGACAACGACCATCACTGCGTGGTGGTGGAGATGGTTGATTCGGAGTTGGTCGACCACGAAGTCTGCACCTCTGCATTCGAAATACCGCCCGAACCACGCTTGGACAAACCACGGCTACCACCGGCGTTCACAGATGAATCAGTAATTATTAGTTTGTTAAATATAATTTTGATTCAGTGGCGTAGCTATAATAGTCCATAGCTCATAGGGCAAGTGCAGCAGAAAAAAAATAAAAAATACGTGCATATTTTGAATTTTCATAAATATAATATTAGTTAGGAGGCTAGCATAATATACATAATATATTATATTTTTACTATCTCCGGGAATTTTGTCATCTAAATACACCACAGTTGTGATTACATTGTATTTGAAGGCAATACACACACACTAGCGTCTTTCATAGATAAATCATTTTTAACCATTGGTGACAGGTTTGGATTTTGGGATAATCTATTATATTATACGATATATTTAAAAGAACGAGGACATAATAGGTATCTGTGTAATTTGAAAATCATTCACAGGTTATTTATTAATCAATGTATGTAAAAGTATGCCCTGTTAACATTTAATTGATTTAACAATAATATTCGTGACTACTATAAATAGAAAAAAAAACGATATTATTAAAATGTATAATATATTTTCATAAATTGTATTAATTTAAACCTCATAAATGTACCTAATTAGAAATTCGATCACAGCACAGTAAGTTATAAGACATTTAAAATAAAAAACAATTTATTATTTGCGTAAGCTTCTTCGACAAATTATTAACAGTTATAATTTTTTGTAATAATCTATACGAGTAGTCCTGTGTTATGCAAGCCGGAGAAACCACTGAGATGACCGCGGTCAACGACAATCACTGCATGGTCGAGATGGTTGATTCGCCGATGGGCGACCACGTCACCGTGGGATTAGAAAGACCGTACAAATCATGCAGAAGCTTGGAGGAACCACAGCTCGATAGCGATGTGTTGATCACGTCTGCAGGGTCACTGGATTCCTCGGCAACAGTTAGAAGAACAATAGCGCCGTACCCGGAGGACCTTCCACGTACGGCGTTTCATTTTCTTCACATGAGAATGGCCGCAAAATTGCAATTCGAATCCGACAAAACGAACAGTACGGTGTCGAAACCATTAGTCGCAGTAAAGGAACAATCGTCGCTGTTGGTAGAATCCGAGCCCGAGTGTATGCCACAAAGGCGGATCGAGCGCCGAGAATGGGATGTTCTTGTCCAGAAACCGCCGATCGGGGTCTGGAAAAGGATTCGTGACAGCCTAGAAAACCTGTTCCGGGTGATTTGTTGTTGTGGCTGTGGCAAGCGTCGCGGACAATGAGTTGCCCGTAGGCTTGTCTTCCGGTTCATGGTTGTAGGCGACACCAGCGCGAAACCTATACGGCAGACACATGCTGGCGAAACGGTCAACCCCATCGGAAAGGGTCCTGGTCTATATAGTTTACCCAAAAACAGGAATACATCCGTCCGCCTGAATTCTGGTATTAGCACACGATAGTGGCATAGACCGCAAATACTTTGTTAGATATTTAAAATCGTTCTTTGTTTGTTTTTTTTTGTATTTATTGCCATGTCAAATTACCTGGCAACCACTCCACATGTGTTTCTCTGAGTGGATCAATATTTAACTCCATAACCACTACTTTCAAGTTATAATACAAAAGTGCTGAGATTAATTAGGTCTATGATATTTAGTAGCAAATCAGCTCTTAACCGAATTATTTTCAACTGAAAAATTTATTGATATGAAAATGTATTGTTTTTTTTCTGTTTATATGAAATATATATTCATATGCATTTTTTTGTACTTATGTATACCTTAAAAATAACTATTTTTATCATCTAGATTATGTACCTACTAATGTTAATAGATGTTTATTGATCTAAATAAAAATTAAAAATAATTAAGATTTAAGAATAAGCATTTTTATATTGTAAATATAAAAAAACGGGTAAGTGGATGTTGCTTTGCTGTACAGTAGGTTACAAGTAGATCACTGTATAATTTATGGTATTAAAT
>PVMI01072221.1:5716-19352 GCA_008528875.1 Aulacorthum solani | reverse complement strand
AAAGTGTGATTGGATGTACATTTTAAAAGTAGGTAACTAGTATTAATAATTTATTAGCATGTGTCAGCTCCGTCTTACACGTGCGAATCAATTTCAGCAGATCTTATTTAGCAATGATAGTTCTAATATTAGATTGATTATTATTATTTGAAACTACTGAAGTTCCATGAAAACTGCAGACTTAAAATTCGATACATATCGCACATGAACACTTACTGAAGACAACAAATGGAGGTGAAACGTCTTATTTAAACCAACATTGTTTTATTAATTTTTAAGCTTCATTATATATTTTATAAAAATTCTAGGAATATGTTGAAATTTTTAGCAAATTTATAACTTATTTTAATAAATTTATTTGGATTTTTTTTAAAGCATGATTTGGGAGGTAACTTCTTCCTCTTCAACCACCAAATACCGATACTTCTAAAATAATCATAATTACTTACGGTTTTATAATTTATAACATGTCAACTCACATAGGTATTGTCAATTATTTCTATGAATTTTACTATATCGAATACCTTACTTAATGAAGAACTTTATTCCATATTTCAAACTAAAGCATCGGCAACTAAGGTCATAAGAATTTTGTCGGGGGTTGTGGTTGAGTTTGAGTAACATCACTGCATTTGTATGTGGGGCAAGGATTCGTCGCTAAGCACCCAGGTGATCACCCATCCGGGAGCTAGTGACGCCGGACGATGCTTGACACACATAGGGACCGCCACAAACCACCACTCCACACCAGGCGTTAATATTGTATTATTACTATATTATGTATTTATTGTATAATATATATTTTCGTGTGTACAAATCAGATAATAAATAAATCAACAACTATATGGCCATTAGTATATTATATCTGTGGTAAAATTTGACATTTGGCAATATCAGTGTGACCAGAAAAAAAGGTACATTTTTGTCATATACATATATATGGGTATACCGGTTTTCCGGTGTTCCGTTGAACAAATAAACAGTATATTCTGAAGTGCATACAACCGTTACACGTGGTCTGAGTTCTTTGGTCGGTGTGAAAGAAGTGTACAAATGTAACTCTTTTTTAAAACAAACAATACTTGTACGTTTTACTATTTCAAAACGAACGTTTTAGTGTATTCTTGTTGCGAAAAAGTGTACATTTTCTGTTAAAACGAATAAACCCATCGTGATCCCGACGCCACCAGTGCAGTGTGGTGGAAAACACTATTAAGCATTGATTCTAATCAATGGTAAATCGGGGTTATTTAAAACTGTTTTAAAACTACAAGGATGATTAATAATATAAACTAGGTGTTGAAATTTTAAATTTTGGTTAGTTATGGTTGATTTACTTTTAGTTTAGAATTTTAGAATTTAATTAGTTTGTAACTAATAAGGTAGGTATTCAACTAATTGAGATTATTTTAAATTTAAATATGTATATTATTATTGTTGTTTTATTTTTGTTTAGGTATTTAAAAAAACAATTCCTCTGTGCTCAGTAAATAATTGCAAAAGTGGAAGCAGATGTATAAAATATGAGTCTTAGCGATGTCCGTTTTATAGATTAAAAAGATGAAATTGATAAATTTCACCAGATGATAGTGGGAAATCTAATCAAAATATAAAAAATGGTAAGATATACCTACTATTAGAATAACACATTAAAATCAATGAATAATATTCAAGTTTAAACTTGTTAAAGCTTATATATAATGTATGAATGTTCATTATTAGGGCTCAGATATTGTTGCATTTGTAACTTTTTTTCCATTGTTTTGATTTGTTGCTAAGTAAGTTTTAAATTTATTTCATGCAAGTGCGAATATAAATCTTTTTTTTATTTTATCTTTATTTGAAATAAACAATCTGTGCCTTTGGGGCACAATAGGCTTGTGTGACCAGAGTAAACATATAAATTAATTTTAATAATCACTTACACAATTACATTACAATTGATTACATATTAAAAGGCTTAACATGATGTGAGAAATCACCCACTAATGACACTCACTAATTGACTTTTTTTTATATAAATCTAAACATTTTTTGTACAACTTTGCAATTTTTGGTATTTTTTCAATTCAATTGCAATTTTGTTGATTTTCCTCATTTATAGTATAATTTTAGATACTTAACAAGTACTTACAGTAAGTAATTTTTTTTTTTTTAAGCTTTGATGTGGTGACTGTCACTAAAAATGCAAAAAGCCGATGCTACGATTATTATTTTCCGAAACTATTATAGATTTATTATGGTTCAGTGTCGTTGCATATTTCATTGTATTACATTTGCTGTTCGTCAATTTCGTAATATTCTTATTCAAAAAAAAAAATTCTGAAATCTAAGCCATCTATGACAAGCTTACTAACTAAGTTAGTCCGTGAGTCTGGAAAAAATTTGTTTTCGAGTGACGGGTCAATTCTTTGTTGTAAATTATGTAAAATTCGAGTATCTGCTGATCAAAAATACATCGTTACACAGCTTTTTAAACTGATTAACACAGTCACACCATACATTGACAACTTACGTTATACTCAAAAGAAGTTTTTTAATTTTAATTACAGGCTCCTAGAAGACCGGAGAAAAACCAGTTTAATTTCAATTTATAACAAAGTTATATTTAATTTTTAATTTTATACTTATGAAACACCGGATAAAAATCAGTTCGTTTTAATATTGAAATATATTACATTTAAGTTTTATCTATACCTATTATCACATTCTAATGAAAATAAATACAATTTTGGGCATTTTTTAATGCAATAATGCAATCAATTGCTTAAGCTTTTTAGTACATAACTTTTGAGCTCTATTCATTACTTTTTGAATCTGAGAGTTATAATAAGCCTCTAATTGGAAGAATGATTAATTAATCACTAAGACGTCAACGGAAGTCAATAGGTGCTATATGCTATCCATATAATTAATATAACTTGTACTACAAGTACAGGGAATGAAGATAAAAACAAATTTTGAACTACTACGTGTACTTAAATTGCCAAGTAAGTTAATTAATTAATTTTTTTCTTAATACATAAGTATATTAATAAGTACCTACATCATTTAACATTTCATTACTTTAAGGAATTTCTTAAATACCATGTTTGTAGAGATAGCAAACCTTAATTGTAGCTATGGAAATAGTGATAATAACATCACAGAACAGTCAGAACTCTAGGTATATTCTAGTGCAGCATTTGCCAAACTTTTCCTCCACCGTACTCCTTAGATTTTAAGGTTTAGAGCAGCAGTCCTCAACCTCTTTAGTCATGTGGACCACCAGTTATACAATTATGTAAAAAAACACTTGAGGCCCACTTGCTTAATATACATGTATAAAATATAAACACACACAAATAAGACATTAGAAGAATATAAAAAAATCTAGATGTTGATTCCAATTGTGTCTTACGATGTGTTATTTTTAGATATGTTAATAGATGTACTCAGCACCATACCTACTCTTAGTTAAAAATTAAATTTTTGTCCACAGAAACATTCCTTTAATATTCACAATACCATGAGTGTGGATCAATCTGAATTTGAAATTAAGCATAAAAGTCATCATTCTGTTAAGAAAAAAGATTATATTAATTTTGATTCTCCTCTTTTAAGTTCTGGAAAAGAAGAAGTTACCTTGCATCATGATAATGGTGACAGTGATCATCTTTTTCCTATTGATAAGTAAGTGTTATAAGTTGTACAGTGAGATTTATTATAAATGTACTTTCAATTTGGATTAGGTAGGTAATATGTGCATTGTTTTTATTTCAGAAACATTAATAATACTGTTCATAGGTCAAGGAAATATACAAAAAAAAACTGTAAAGTTAAAATCGAAATTGATGTAATAAATAATCTAGAAACTGATAGTTGTTCCATTAAAGAAGAACCTAAAGACTTAGATAATAGTTTTCAACCATGGTGAGCGCATTAACATATTTTATCCATTTACCTATTTGTCTTAACTTTATTTGGTTGTATTGATTGCTATAAGTTTATAGTGTTATGCTGATCAATGATATTTGACATTTGTATGGAAGGGGAACAGTGGAACAAATCCTAACCTCTGTACTGAAAATGGGAGTTTGTAGTATTTTAGGGTAAAACAAATCACAACTGCACGAAAAATATAATTTTAGATGAAACTCAAGGTTAGGCTTTCTAAGAAGCATGATTTCTTACAATTTATTTAAAAAATAAAAGTACCTACATGTGAGAGTAAATATTTGACATTAACATATCACCCTATTTATGTACACCCCTAGTGCCGAAGGATCTTAATTAAAAATTATCTTTTAATCTTCTAGTTGTGAAATAATTTTTACTGATAATTTTAATAAATTTATTTTAAAATCCTTTTAAAATTGTTAATGCTTACAACATATATATCCTAAATTATTTAGTCATACGAGAATTGAAAAATGAATAGTTCAACAGTAACTAATTTACTGAAATAATTTTTATCTTTCAGTGCTACTGTTCTCATAAAAGAAGACGATAAATTTAAATTAAAAATAGAATACAGTGATAAAACTATCATAATTGAGAAAGAAACAATTGGAGATACTGTATATAGTAGTGAAATTGTTATTGAGAAAAATGAAATACTATCTATTTTAAATAAAGAATAATACAATGCTGGTTGTTATTTCAATTCAACTGATTCACCAAGAACAGTTTGTGAAGACTTAGTTAATTGTAATAATGCAACAGATCAAAACAAGAGTAAAAGTGAAAAACACATTTATATTTGTGATTTATGTCATCAATCATATAACAGTAAGCAATTGCTCTTTATTCATATGAGATATCATTTTCCGGACAATGATTATTGCACAAATAATAATTCCAAAAGGGTCGATTCAAAAGATACCAAGTGTGAACAATTGAAAAACCATAAAAAAAAACAAATATTTGTGTGTACAATTTGTTGCAAACAATACAATTATCCGTCCAATTTTCGAAGACATAAAATGAATCATGATCAATCTAATACAAAAAAATTTAAATGTAAATTTTGTAAGAAACAATTCAGTACTGTATACAATTTTGGTGTTCATACTCGATTACACACTGGTGAATTCCCATATAAATGTGAAATATGTCATTCAAAATTTCATCGTAACAACCAGATGTTAGCCCACAGAAGAATAATTCATGGAGCTGGTAAGATAACATATGATTGTAAGGATTGCCACAAACAATTTTTATATATCAGCAGTTTATTGCGTCATAAAAAGGTCCATCACATGGAAAACATATAATCATGCCATTATTGTCAACGACCATATACAAGGAAAGACTCATTTATTTCTCATTTGAGGTCAAAACATACTGATGAGAAGCCGTATACATGTCACATTTGTAAAAAAGGTTTTTTTAAAAACATTGTTCTTGTGCACCATTTGAAAATCCACAAATAAATTTTAAAAACCAATTCATTTATATTATTTTATATGATAAACATTTTAAGTCTTGTTATGCGAACGAGAATGAAAAAATAATATAAGAAATACTGTAAAAATATATAGTTTAGCTATCAGTGATATTCAATTATTGCTATCAGTTTGACTATTTATATTTGTTGAAATGAGCAACCTGTTTGAACACTTTGTGTAATAATAATCATAATAAATGGAAAAGTACTAACGACTTTGATTTTTTAAAATTCTAATTATTTAATTGGTCTTTAAATATTTCTTTCTTCATAACTATCATTCTCTGTGAACACTTAAAAAAGTGTACTTAAATTTTATATCTTTCTTAATACATTGAACCTACTTTAGATTTTCTGAATATTTTACCTTAACAAATACATTTGAATATTGCAAGCAAGTGCTGTGACCTGTGATAATAAAGTTTTGCTTAGAATCATTTTAAGAATAGTATACAATTATAATATAATTGATTTAATAATTAATATTATGGCCTATAAGACACCACTATTTTGTGCTGAGCAATGAAAATGCTAGACATCTTTACTGTTTTTGGCTAGTCTTATTTTCTTTACATCAAATAAAAAATGACAATATTATTTGCTCTCTCATAATATAATTAAAGCTCAACAACATTTTAAGCAGGTTATGATAACATTTAGTACGTAATTTTTTATTTTAAACTCAATCACAATAATATTAAATTATTTTGTCTGTAAATTTTATAATAGAATAATTTTTATAATTAATTCAGTCAAGTCACAATAATTCAAATCTCAAACAGGATAAAATAAATTTGACTTGTGCATTTTTTGAATTATATACCCCAAATAAAACCTAAACACATCGAGGGGCACGAAAAAAATCTTTGTAATGAGTTATCGCTAAACTACTATAAAATAAAATAATTTGAGGTATCTATTATAATTTATATTTTATAAAAAAATTTTTAAAAATGTTTGCGATTATAAAATCGCCTATTAACTAAATGACTAATTATTGTTCGTTACATTGGGTATAAAAAAATCAACAAATGTAAAAAATCTAAATGTAAAACAAAGAATGTAGAAAAAAAAATTTTTTGTCGTATAATTATTAACTGTTGTGTATATCTGAAAAATGCCAATGTTGTTAAGGATCAACAAAAGATATCATGATATATCTTGTGCCATTGATGACTTCAAGTCCCTCGTGGTAATGTGTGAGCCGTCCTGGGTGCATTAGCATCCAACCTTTTTTCATGTCTGTAACTTTACACTTGTATCTCAAAAAATGGCAGCCACCTCCCTATAAAAATATAAAAATAATAAATAAAATGGAACAAGACAACAATAATTAGTGCGGAAATTACTTTACCTGATAATCTATTCCTGGAGAATTTAAAGCTATATTGATGGTATAGGTAGACGAATCATGGTGAGGCCTCAATGAAGCCTGACCAAGTGGGTTGTATTTGACAACAAAGTTCATCAAAGAACGAGGAGGCTATAAAAGTGTTTGTAAAATAATTTTAGTTATTGATTATTATCTATATTTAAGACAATAATTAATCACTATTAACCAGGGAATAAACATGCATTAAAATATTTAAATGTTATAGATTTAACTACATTTACATCATAATGTTCTATAGAAATTACAAACATTTTTTTCTCAAAATGCCAATTTTAACTAATTTCCTAAAAAAATATTATTTGTTTAATTTAGTTTTAATTTTTTCAATAAGTCTATAATGTTTAATATAGTGCTATAATTTATTCCCCGATAAAGGAGTATAACTGATCATTATGATTATGACTGTTAAATATAAGAGCAAAAGTTAAAATAAAAATGTCAATGAGAGATCAGTTTCACATTGATTCAGGAATTGACGAGGAGACATGCTATTGGCCATGTCACTCAATTTCGTTTTATATGAGGCTGATGTAAAATATATTATTTAAGTAGGAAGCATTATTAATAAATCATATCAAATCTGTGCATTTATAAAGATGATATTGAATATTTAATCGATAGCAAAAAATGAAGCAGCCATAAAATAAGGTTTACTGTAATATTGAAAATACAGGAAGATCAATTTGATTATTTGAATTGAAAATCAATGAAGAGCCAAAACATGAAATTATCCACAATAAAATACGGGTATAGAAATGATAATGACTGTATATATTAATAGCAGCAATAACATGTAAGAGTAAATGGAGAAAAGAACGATAATGGCCAAGTGTGCATACTTTGTTAATATTACACTTTTCATGTCTATGTTATTGTCAAAAATGTATTATATGTAGCTAGTTCACGTTATGGTAAGATTTTTCTTTAATGTTACCTAAAAAATATTTAACAAATTTCAAAATAATATCATAAATTAATATTCAGATAAAAAAAATTATTTTGGGTGCTGGTAATAGACAAGTGGGCACTTTTTTGTAACCACAAAAAGTATTTAATACAGGTTAAGTAATAAGCATAGTCTGAAAAAATATATTACTATTCATTTAAATTTTTAAACAAAGTGCTAAAAACTGAATCAAAATTATAGTTTAACTTGTAGGCTTAAAAAAACCCCCTTACTGTTTAGATTTATAAAATACATAAATTGCATGGTAGAACATAAGTTAGTTAAAGCAAGCAAGCAAAAACAAATATTTTATAAAAATATAAACAATCTACAATTAATTTATGATAAAAAAATAATTAAAAGTAAAAAGCAGCTTACGCCATCTGAGTAATAGCCAAGATACACATGCTCCTGTAATCGGGAAACAAATAGTCTTAAGAACTCTAGCCACACATTTTGTAACCCGACTTGTTTCATATGAATGTCTCTTGTTGGCACAGCTTCATATCCAGTATCCAATCTGGGATCCTACGGTTAGATGTTATCATGCACTATTGTTAATAATTTATTACTATTGCATATTACTATCAAGTATTTACATACACATAAGTAATAATTAAATTATGTTTAATTTTTAATTTCAAGCAGAGAACACACACATGCTTTTATATTGTTTTAATTTTGTTTGGTTTTCATTCCCACATACGTCATGAATGTAACCAATAAATGCTTTCTTTTGTATTGGCAGAACATATGAGCGAAGAAATTCGAGCCAATGCTTCTCAAGTCCAACTTGATTCATGTGTATGTCTCTGGTTGGTACAGCTTCATAACCAGTTCGAAGGCGCGTGTCCTTCAATTCAATTTATGTCATTTGCTGTTCAAATTTTGATACCGATAATAGTATATTTACTGAATGACTTACGTTATTTGTACCGTCGGACCACTGGCCAAAATTCTCCATAATTTCAATGAATTCTTGGCAAAACTGTTCAGTTAAAATTGGGAACCAAAATACATCTGGGCATGGCTTCACAATAAAATAAATGTATACATAAAAAATAATTTTAAATATTTAGTTGAAATTCTGTAAAATAGTTACCTCAACAGGTTTTTTATCTGGATTGAAATTGTCCATATATTCTGGATGAATATAACGCTGTTCCCAATCATATCTGTTTTCAAATATTTGGTATACTTCTGGATTTTTAAGAGTTATATCAAAAGATTCTGAATCGATCAAATGCCCATAAGTATATTGATTATCAATATACATAAAAACCCCCTAAAAATAACATTTTCATAAATAATTTTGAACTTTACAATTATGAATTAAAAAGTTCAAAATACCTTTTCTCTTAATGATTTACTAAATGCCATATCATAGTCCAAGTTATCTTCTTTGTATGATGGCCTAGTGTATTTATTTTCCAAAATTGAACCTTTCATTAAGTAACAACTACTTATATAAGGTACATTCCAGATCCCTCTAAAATATTATCATACATAAATATTTGATCAATATGTTAAATCTGTTTTTTTTTCAAGCAAATTTGTTATTATAAAATGCAACAGGGGAATTTAATAGAATTAGCAATTTAAGAGGAAGTGCCCTTTAATTGATCATAAATCAGGATAGGGTCAGAATTGCATTCAACATGACGAGGACACAGTTAGTTTTCCATTGTAGTCAACTGAACAAAGTTGTGCTAAAGCATATCAAATAAAAAAAAGGTCATTAAGTCTTACTAAAATTTGAATAAGTATCAAAGTTGTCAACCAAGAATAAAAAACAACACAAGTAATAAATATCACATTTTAAACTTCTTTTAACAAAATGTTTGATAATGTAGATTATTAATTTTTCAAAGATACTATTACTTAATTTAAATTACTAAACTATAAATAACGTTTTTGATGATTTCAGGTGAGTGCAGAATGGGATTTAAAAACATAATAGTAGCTGCATTAATCACAGCAATTATATTTGCAATTATAACAGATGTTTATGGTAAACGTGGCCGAGGAAGGAGTAGATCAAAAAGCAGAGTGCAGATTGGATTACCTATTACAGGAAAATACAGAGATCCAGAATCTGATCAATACTACAATCATAATGATGTATTGTGCCAAATATTTGTTGATAGAGTTAAGAAGTTGAATTATTATTATTTATTTTATTTTAGGGGGCAAAAATAGTCATGGCATCACATTTCGATTACGAATATGTACTTGGGCACAAAATAGTATTTGTGTGTGTAGCCAGAGGAAATCCGAGACCTCAAATCACTTGGTATAAAGATGGTACTGAACTGTATTATCATTACAATCACCATGTAAGTAAAATATTTTTAAGAATAATTTCAAAGGATCAAATTAGATATTATCTAATGATGATACAAAATAAAATAATTACATAAGCAACTGTGAAGTACTTACTAAATATATTTTTATTAATTTGTTTTTAAATAATAATAAAAATATGCAAAGTATATTTAATAGAATTTAAACTAGATTGTTTTATTTAAGGTTCATGAATGGAATATTGCAGAAGACAGCATTAAATCTAAATTGGAAATTGATCCAGGAACACAAATGGATGCTGGTGTGTATGAGTGTTCAGCTGACAATAAATACAGTATAGACCGAAGAAGTTTCAAGACAGATTTCAGTATAGCATTTGAATCATAATGAAAAATAATTATAAATGAATGTGTGTCTTATATAATATACATTTTCCTTGATTAAGACTTACGTTTTATTGTAATTTACAATATCCATGTAGTCAAACGATCTAGCGTAGAATCCTTCTTTAGATAAGGCACCCCAAAAGTTAGACCAAGCTTTAAACGGCCGTGTGAGCATTGGGGCAATAATTTTTCTAAATGAAAAATAAATGGAAATATTATTTATTATAAATAATTGACAGAAATATTTTTACTTATTATGTTGAATTAATGTTTTCAATGTCTGTGGATTATCTAAATGTGCTTCATTTTCAATGTAAAATAAAAAGTCACATGATTTGCTAGTACATAATGAACTGTAAAAATAATATAATTAACAATTAGCAGATACAATACAAGTATGAATAATATAAATATTTAAAACAATAATTACAATGAAAAGTGCCTTGCATGTATGCTTTCTTCTGCAGACTTATGAAACACAAATGATCCATTGTATTTATCGCCTATTCTAGAAACAAATTTATCCACGTGCTCTTTATGATAGTCAACCTAAATGTTTAAAATCAATAGATAGAAAATGAAGAGTAAATGCTAATTCAGTAATTGATTAATAAGAAATATTTACAAGTGTAGTTATAGATAAACAAAGTTTGCTCTTTGGGTAGTCAATGTTTTCAATTTTTTCTAAAAACTCATCAAAAAATGGAGTTGGTTTATCAACTATTATTGATAATAACACTTTTGGATAATCTTCTTCCTAAAATATACAAACATTAACTAATTAAAGTTTGTAGCTACCATGAGGACTAGAATAAGGAGACAAAACTCTACTTCTGAAAAAGTCCCGAAATGAGTTGTACAATCAAATAGCCACGGGCTGCTCTGAGGTCTTAAAGGTTTCTACTTTAACAAATTTACCCACGTCATAGTATAGGGATTATTAATGTTTTTTTGGAAAATATATGCATTATTTTGAACTATGACACATTATTAATGTAATAGTTTGTATTAATTATAAATTCATACATGTGTATATGTGTATATTTCATTAATATTCAACATTCTTGAGAAAAAAATTTGAGTGTACCTAACAATACATATCAGTACAAAACTAGAAACGATCATTCAAGAAGACAAGCCATGTGTGATGTGTACTGTGTAACAATTAGTATTGGGCTTACATTAACCATGAACACAGATATATAATATTATATGTAAGATAATTAGATAGTGTTAATGGATTGTTAAGTTGAATTATTTACACAACAATAAAATTTTTTTTATGAAATAAACACGTATGCGCATAGAGCATGTATGAATTCATAATTAATATGTACAATAGCTATATAACTTATAATGGGCCATGGCTCAAAATAATGCATATATTTTTCAAAAAAGGTAAAAAACATGTATAATCCATATACTAATCTGGTTAAAGTAGCAAATTTTGGGACTGCATGTGACCTTTAATTGAGCTACTCATTACAGGTCCTTATTTTGAGAGGGCGGCAGTATGAGTTATGTCTCCTTATTCTAGTCTTCATGGCTTGTAAACGCATAAATTGATTATAAATTTGGATAGAAAAGTTATATATATGTAAAAAAAAAACCTTAAGCGTTGAAAGATCTAGATTGTTGTCGTAGCATGTACTACAGCCACTTTCAGGAGACCACTTATTTGGAATATAATTTGTGTAGCTATTGAATGTTATTTTAGATAATCCATTTCCATGGATAACAGCTGGTTGAGTATTAAAATTAACATTTTCCAATACATATGATCTATTTACAAGTTTCAGTTTTATATCGTCTATAATTATAAAAAAAAATGTAACAAACTATAGTTCAAGAGATTATAAATTTGTAAATTATAAGTAAGAATATCATAGTAAATAAATAAATAAATATATTTGAAATACATTTACACGTTAATGGTGTAAACTTAAAAATTAATCAATTATATAACATTGTTCAAGCTGAAAATCTAAAATTTAGATAGTAAAATTTTTAAAATCTTCTAACCTTCAGCAAGATAGACATTTTGAAACAATTTTGCATAATTATCCAACTTAATGTTAAGCTTTTCACGTAATTCGGTATCTAAATACAAATTTGTCAAATGCAATTGATCGTCTCCTAGATTTTTTATTGGTTTCTCTGATAGTAACTTATACAATTGGCTAGCATAACCAATTATACCTGTTTAAATAAAAATGTTAATATTAATAACATCTTATAATCACTTATTTTTTTTGTGTACGCCTAAATGATAGGTAAATTATATTTATTATTAAATAATATAAAGTATTTAAATATTATTTTCTAATATATAACAAGTATTATCTCATTATATTTTTAATTATGTATAGAAATTAACTTGGAATTGTAAACAAACCTCCTGAGTTTATAAATCTATAACCATTCAGATCAACAGTAGGATATTGGTCTGCTAATTTTCTATCAGGCCAACAACTATTTTCGGTTGAAATTACTATTGAAGAATCAAATTCAGTGAATGTATTTAGAATTGTACTGCTGTTAGCTAAAAGTACAACATCGTACCTAAAAAAAGCATAATGTAATTAACTTAGTAACGTGGTCAATGAAATATTGTTTTAATTAAAATATGTATTACGCATCAGTAAGTAATACTGCTAAATTATCATTGTTTTTATAAGGCTCTAATGCTTCAAGATACAAATTTAGTTTGTAACCACCACCAACACTATTCATGTTGCCTCCTTGCCATGGCTTATCAAAACCAAGCACCTGAGAAAAAATACATAAATTAGAAAATGAAAATAATTCATAAAAATTTTAAGCAATAAAATATAATATATACTTTAGTTTTAAGGCCATTTAGGTTAGCAGAATCAATGAATCTCTTGAAACCATCATTTTTTTCAGAAGCTACTGTGAGTACAAGCAAATCTAAAAATTAGAACCATAATTTCTTTTTAATTTTTATACTTCATTATTATTATTTTACATAGTAGGTACTTATTGTATTATTTATTTATTTATTGAAAAATAATTGGCTTAGCCCAATTAAAATTATATTTGTTTATAAACAAATTCCCTCCAGTTCCAACCAAAAACAAAAACGTTCATATGCCAATGTTACTGCCAACACTTCACCCTCAACAGCTACGGCTGAAAGCCTGATCTCCAAATTCCTC
>PVMI01072212.1:0-20277 GCA_008528875.1 Aulacorthum solani | reverse complement strand
TTATAAATTATAAGTTATGAACAATTAACTACTAGTTTGAAATTCAACTAATATAATATCTATCGAAAAAACTAAGAAAATATTTTGCTTTAGAATATGAAAATAAAATGTATGTTGTCGTAAAAAAATTAAACATTTAGAAATAATTAGTGTAGAGTGTAGACACTTAAATGGAACATGGATCACGTATTGATGAGAAGATTACGTTTCAATAATATTGTATTGGTTTTATATGATTTTTGAACGTTTAAAAATAATGGGAGGGGAGCAGCTACGTGGACATCAATAACTCTAGTTGACTAGTTCCTATACAAACATTAAGTATTAAAAAAATGTCAACGATCAGGTCGAAATAGATTGTGTTAAATCACACATAGGTATAATTACATAGGTGATAGCTAGTATCAGTTATTACTAATCAATGAACTACAAAGTCACGTTATAGAAACAACGAATGATGGAGGATAGATAATATCTTGGTATTTAAAATATTACTGTATACCTATACCTATTATCTATTATTATACTTAATTAATATAAAATAAATCATTCATAATAAATATTATTGAGTAATAACTATATTAATTAACCATAATAATATTTAGATATCACTAAATTAGTATATTAGTTTATAAATAAATAATAATAATATACTTTGTGAGTGTTGTTCGATCTATTTGATTGCCTATATGAACAACTTATAAGTATAGATAAATACTGAAGGCAGGTACTCTGCCATAATATTTTTTTAATATTCTTATTATTAGATAGGTAGTGAAAAAATGTTTGCACCCCTCTCCACCAATGAAATTTTTCAAAATATTCCACTGCCAGATGTCAGTATAGGTACATGAAGTTATGTATTTAATATACTATATACTAATTTGTTTTTATTATAATAATATTATATATTATTGTAATTTGTAGTACTTATCATGAAAATTCTCTCTACAGCACTGCAAACACATTCCAGATTTCCATCACTCTCATTATGATATGATATGTAACATAACATTATCATAACGCAGGTAAAACAATATAATGCTCTTAAATCTTAATACAACAATGTATACCTACCTATTATAAAACAATTACTTTTTACTTTTTGTAATTTAATCATTTACGGTTAAATCTATTACCTGTATGATTCATATTTTGTGATTCATTTACATCATTATATATGCAAGCTGACTTTATTTTCCTTAACCTAGCTTTTTGTTGGTCGTGTGATGAAATGTTTTCTTACCTCAGTATTATTTCAGAATTAATAATTAGTCTTAGGTTAACGACCTACCACTATGGTCTACGACTTTAGACTTACCACCGCCTATTGTGTTGGTTTATTGCCTTAACTTTGCGTCTTTGCCACACATTATATCATTTATATCATCAGAAACATATAATCTAAAAATAGATAGCATCGCCAGAAATTCTAACAACTATATTGATTAACAGGATTCGTCTAACCTCTAACCCTGTGTTCCGTCACAACTTTGAACTCAGAATTATAAAAATTATTTATATTAATTGTATGTTAGGCAAATATTAATGATAATTCAATTTCTTTTACTATATTATGAATACGACATGATAAATATTCAAATATATAAATTTTAAAAGTGATTATAATTTACCTCACACAAATTTCACATAATAAATATAATTCGCCACTTTAGTAATTTTAAAGATATAAAAATGATTGAAAAAAATTCTCACGTGGCCAATCTATCTATACATATGTATTATGTTATGTTTATTGTATTGTATGTACACAAATTAATATTTCTTTATTTTTCCTTTATAGACTCAAAAACTACTGAACCATTTTCAATAAAAGTTATATCAATGATTCATTAAGAGTCTAGACAAATTTAAGTATAGTTTATTTTTTCCATCCCTATAATTCACACTTGACGTACGAATGTAGTTTTAATCACACGAAAATATGTTTTTGTTTGTTTAAATATTTTCCATTGCAGGTTACAGATTATTTAAAAAAATTTAAATTGCAGAAATATGGTATACAACATTTTTTACAAATATATTTTAAAGAGCAAATCTTAAAGTCAATTACTTATGAACAAAATTATAATGATCACTTTTATGATTTGTTTTCTCAATTTTTCAAGTAAATACATAAATACAAATGCTATACAAATAGCCAAGGACGATATAGCAATAACCATGCGTTTGTAGACTCCTCCGCCTTACAAACTTACGACATATCAATTTTTCGTTCATTACCTTCAATGGTGTGATGTTAGTTTTGATATTAAGAGTGAATTGACCAAATACAAAACTTTCAGTCAGACACATTATCAGTGCTTAAAACCCATTACTTTAATTTTCAAACAAGAAATTGGCAAATATGTAAAATATCACAAATTAAAAATGTTCATACCTCGCTGAAAAATTTAAATATTGAACAAAATCAGACGCTTAAGCACAGATGATGTTCTTACCTAAAAGTTTGATAATAGTTCAATTCACTCTAATATCAAAACTAACAGCATACTATTGAAACTAGTGAACGAAAAATTGTCATATGCATAATGTCGTAGCCCGTAGATGTGCAAGACGGAGCAACACACGCATGAGCAGCGTTCTCTTAATGATTAATTGGATTGACGTTGGACTTTAAGCATTTGTTGAATCTTTCTCTAGATTTTTGTGATGACACGAAAAATTGTTCAGAATCGAAAAGTGGAAAATCATAATATATCTAGTGATAGGTTATACAGATAGTAAGATAATATTATTTTATGTATTGACTGTAGTGGGTACATATACATATATTAGGTGTGCATAATACACGTAAACGTACCTAAAGACAGCATTGCAGCTGCAGGTGATTGGGTTAAAGGGGAAATACGAATTTGAAGAATTAAGGAGGGAATAAGAAATAACAAGAATGACGAGTGTTTCGGTATTTATTGTGTGTTCAGCGTGCAGTCGAGAATTCGGAGGTTGTCAGCGGGGGTAGGTATATATAGAACGAGTAGTGGTCGCGGAACAACATTTAGTCTCGGGGGTTGCAGGGGGTGGGCCGAGACATCGTCATGAGATAAAAGAATTCCAACGACTCGCTGGAGGAGGGTTAAGAAATGGAGATAGGAATACTTATAACCTACCTATGTATACACACCGTTACATATTATACAATAGACATATTGCATTATACAAAGCCGTCACGCGAGACCGATTTAATGCTAGTAAACATATTCGAATTCGTATGATCGTACACTTACCAGTCACTGGTATGGCAATGTATTATAATATTATTTACAGTAAACTCTCGATTATCTGCGCAATAGCAAGGGTGGCGCGGCAACGACAGATAAGCGAATTCCATGGGTAATTCACAAAATGGCCGAAGAAAAATACAAATTAAAACGAAAATACCTACTATACCTAATTATAATTTAAATTAATAATTATATATACATAACGTGACCATACGTCCAGCTTTCGAGCTAAGTGTCCCGCTGTCTCCAAAGAACCTAAAAATGTCCCGCTTTAAGAAAAGTCGACTTGTGGTAAGTATTTATTGATTACAAATCACAATCATACATTATTTATAGGTACATTTATACTGTATAGACGTATAGTATAACTAAGTAATACCTATATATTACGTAAAACACTAAAACCCATAGTACATAGATAAAAATGGTATTAAAATGTACAGGTGTCCCGCTTTGAAGAAAAAAAAACATGGTCACGTTATATATACATTATGTATATATTATTTAATTGTATTTAAAGAAAATAACATTTTTATCGTACTAGGTAGGTACATATCTATCGTGTACAGTGTACACATTATATTTGTATTTTGGTAGGTAGCCGGTAATCAATACATATTTACTTTCTCACAGAAAATTTTTTCTTACAAAACGCCTTTTGTCTATTGTGATTGAAGTTAATTTAACAACATATTTTGTCACAAAGAGTTCTACAGACTTATGTGTGTATACAGGGTGTAACGAGTAAGACCTAAAAAATTAAATAACTTTTGTTTTAATCAATTTTTTTAAATGTTATTTTTTGTGTATAATTTATGAACAATAGCGCTACATGCATAATATCAATTTTTATTTTTATTTTTTAATACTGAAAATAAAAAAAGTAAAATCTGATGTAAATATTTTTGAAAAAATCAAAATAACCAATTTGTAAATCTTAATTATGGAAAATTATTGACTGTAAGAACATTTCAAGTCATGTAGCTTATTTTTTAAATCTCATTATTTTTGTTAAATAAAATTGACCTAGTATCGTAAAAAACCTTTTTAATTCAAAAAGTATAAACTTTTTATAAAATTATTACTTTTAAAATTGATGAAACTTCAAAAAGTGTTGAAATTTGAATTAATCATAAAAAATAAACCACTTGACTTATAAGTAGATTAATATTTTTTTTATCTAAAACCCAGATTTACAAATTTTAACCTAACTTTAAATTTGAAAATTATGTATTATACTAGCCATTCCTCCTGGCTTTGCCCATGCCCAATAGGGGGCCAGTGAGATTAGCTTGTGATTATGCAAGCACTCGGTATACTAACCCCGTGAGGTGCGTACGTAGGTATGTGTATAATTTCTAACTCCAAAGTTTCAAAACTATACCAAGTTTGTCTTTTTTACTTAATCCAACCTGCGGTGGTTTGAATACAATGTGCCATCGCTTGTCCGGTGGTTTTTTGGTGTGTTAAAAACTTTAAAGGAGAAAGCCATGGATCGTCAAGCTATGGATCACTTCAAGTGATTTATGTGCAACCAGTGACGCCAGGGCCTACTTTACAAAGTCTCGGGCGTAAAGCTAGAACACCTGGTATATGAGCAGTATATATTAACAGGATAACATTTCAAATAATAATTTATAATAATTTCAATATTATTACAAAAAGATTTTATGTTTTATTTTTAAGTTGGTTATTTAAAAAAAAGAGTTAAGAAATGAGACAAAAAATAGCTGTTCGGCACGGTTTTGCCAATACACAGTATTGAGTGTTGACGTATTGAATAGAAATAATAATATAACATTTCTTGCATTTAAAGAAACAAGTACAAACACCTATAGTTTGAAAATAAAACTTTTCTGTCTGTAAACCACGCAATTAACATTATTTTTTAATTTCTTTCTGTTTACTTCTAAAATTTAAATAATTTTCCTTACGCATAAAATATTTCTAGGCCAGCAGAAATAGATTTTATTTCCGTGTGACCGAGCCACAATTAACAGTACAATTAACCAAGAGAAAAATATTTTAAGGTTAGGCTTAAACCAATAACGTTTTATGTTTGTCGCTGTTATTCCTTATATTTTATGGTCGTAGAAACGCATAATTTTGCGGGGTTAAGTAGATTGGTTGGTATCATTATTATCAGGTGTAAATTTTGGGGGTATAGGTGCTCGGGCACCCCCTGTTGTCTAAGCCATCAATAAAATAAATTTTTATTCAAAATTACGTAATATAAAATGGAAAGGTGTAACCAATTTTTTTTTTTAAGGTACCCGCTATCAACATTTACTGGATCTACTCCCGATTGATATTCCATTATTCTAAGGACCAAGACGGTTTCCCCAGCTCCACAGCTAGTGCCCCCCGTAAGGATCGTACACTCGAGCAGACAGTACTTTAAAGATATTATTTGCATTAGGATGAACTGAATACTGACTAAGGTTCGTTTTAATCCCTCCCAGTTTGGATTACCACCGAAATAGATAATATATATATGTGTGTATGTATCAGATTTATATATTATTATTTGACTTTGTGTTCAACATTCAAAAAAAAAAGATTGTTAATTTAAATATTTAATTGTTTTGAGACAATATTTAGACAAATCAATGTCATACCTCAAAAATATTATTTTCTATCGTTTTTGTAATAATTATAGTCTACTTTTACAAATGAATTGTTTATGTTAAAGAATTTAGAATACAATATCAAAATATCAAACATCATAATATTCGGAATGACGATACAGTAATAGACTTCGTCATTCATCAACTAGGTAGTAGGTACTAGGTAAGATTTATTTGAAAATAAGCAGATAATAAAATATAAATAGAACTTATCTCAAAATAATCAGTATTAAAATGTTGAAACATGTTTCAATAAATTACACAATAAATTCCGGACACATACATTATATATTAAAAGAATAAATTATTGTTCATTAATATAATATTATATCATATTGAAAACTATAGATGAACATAGATGAATGTCCATCAATAAAAAAAAAAAATTAACATAGGTATAGAAATAATATTGAAATGGCCATGTATTTAAAATTTTAGGAAAAATTATGGACAAGTAAAACAAATTATTTTGTATTCTTAGTTGTTTAGACATTTGAACATTTCTAATAGACAATTATAAAATATAGGATTATTAATATATACTAGACTGTAGTAGGTATACCAAGTATATATCATAGTATATTTTCAACAGTGAACTAAATATATTTTATTTGCTAAGCTATTGTATACGTAAGCATCAACTACTTCCACATTATCTTATTTTTATACCAAATTTCTTATAAAAACATAACAATTTTCACTGTCAGTACAAAATAATATAGAAAGTAATCTAATTGTCTACAAACATAAACCAGGTCATATTCAACAAAACCCATTGGAATATAATAATAAATGCAATAACATTAATTAATAATAGGTTCACTTTGCACCAACAGCTGAATACTAAAATAGTAAAATACAGTATGATAATTAATAATATATTATTTTCATCATAATCATGAATAATATATAATATATATTTACTATGAATAGTAAGTTTTACTTCAAACAATTTCACAGTTGAATATTATTCAAATCATAAATTACATTTATAGAATGGTTTTTAGCCAATGTCAATATTAAGCAAGCGAATTGATTCACTTAAGTGTTTACATATCAAGTATCAAACATTACTCTTGCTACTGTACAGCTAACAGCAAATATCGATAAATATATAAATTTAAAAAAGGAAACCAATGACCTGCTACAGGAAATTATGTATACTTATTATTTTTATTATTTAAGTATAATAATATAATCTAAAAATCATATTTAAAATTAAATGCCAAAGTTAATATAAGTTTGTATTTATTTTATTTGTTTACGCTAAAACATAAGCACATTCACATTAATCAATGAAATATAAAAGATATAAAATAGAAAATTATTGAAATACAATGAGATAATTATAATGTCAACTTATGTCTTATGCGTGTACTTGGAAAAGTCAAAAATAAAATACTATCACATGATGAAAAGGCATGACAAGGGACAATATAATATGGTATTTAATTAAATAGCAAACACATTATCATGCTAAACCCTAATAGTAAGTGTATCTACACAAGACTTAACACCATAGGGTATTGGGGAACAACCACAACTTTTGAAAGACTGATGCCCATTCACATCAATTGCGTTCGCCATAAATCATTTACAACACCACTCATTAACAGTCAAACAACAGTCGGATACATAATATAGTCCGGGAAAAAAATATCTTTTAACTTAATGTATGTCGTGAATAATCCAAACAGTCCTTAACGAACAGCAACACTGATGTTAGCCCTTGTCATTTAAACCTTCCCAAAATATATATTTAAATATATATGTAAAAAAGTTTTAACTATTTACATTAGGTAAATCTTAAATGACTACTAGGTAATGTTAATAATTTCACAGGATCTGCACCAATTTCTTTATCCAGCTAAGTATTGGGATCTTGAATGCCTAGATGGTCCTGGGCGAGGATTGTATTTTTTGGGTGTCCATTTGATAGCACTTCCTTCCAATATGAATCTTGGTCGTTTATACTGCTCCGAACTAACCAGCTGTTCAACATTCTTAGGCGTCACACAAATTACATGTTGGCCTTTCCAGTACTTCACCATGTTCATGGATTGCAATGTTGAAATGATGTCTGTTTGGGTGATACTAGTCATCGCACTAAAATAAATTATAGAACTTTTAACTACTCTCCTCGTTTATCAATGAATGTTAATAAATGTATACCTTAAGTCTTTAATTGATAAAGATCCACAGGCATTCTTCAAAATTTCTAACAGTATCCATGACCAATAAGATCTGTATGACAATTTACCAAGATCACTCAATGGCTTTTCAGGACTGGCTACAAGTCCTTCCAACTTGCTCAATTCATAGCTGAACGCTATTAAAAGTTTACCATAGCCTTGTCTCTGGAATGGCGGCATTGTTAATATACAAGCTACATTGTTGCAATCAGGTGAATCTTTTTCCTAAAATAAAATTTAATAATTAAATCACAATTTAGAATTTTTTTTATGAAAATTGTAGTAGACATACTTTTGAAAAATATCCAACTAAATGTGCACCAACTTTGTCAACTTCGCAAAGTATATAAAACAAAAATGGTTCAACATCAAAGTAGAGTGTTTTGTGGTCTAAAAATAATTTTGCCAATAGACAAAGATTCTGACAATACATTTTGTGTTGACTGGAATTCACTTCCCAGATTGATAATGATCCTTTATGATACACTTCAACACCGGGTGGCTGCCTCCATGTGCATTGGCTCTAAAATTGTACACATTTGTTATAAAAAAAACAAATGAAAAGTAGATTGATTTAATTTAATGCTGACCATATGGTATTTGAACGATTTTTCTAGTTTGCTGTATTTCAAACAGTATTCACAAATCCAAATTTTAGATTCTTTTTGGTATTCTGCTGGAAATGGACTAAAATACCATGTGTCAATTTCATACTTTCCCAACTGAACTTTATTGATGTATTTAATTTTAGTAATCGCCTCATGCTCTTTTTCCAATGCAGCTGTAGTTGGATCCATTTCTGCATAAGACTAATTAACAATACAATGTTAATACAATGATATGCATTTAAATAGCTAAAATTATTTACTTAGTAAATTTTTCTATTTAAAAAAAAAGTTTTTGGAATACCTAGTTGAACATTTAACTTTTTTTTTAATGATATATTTTATATTTAAATTACCACTATATTTTTAAAGAGCCCACTGCAATAAAATCAAACATTTCATCTCTAGCCAGAAATATTACGAGGACTCTTAAGGTCCTCTTAAATTGTTTTCTCCATCTGACCCCCATGCGCAACATAGCAAATTTGTAGAAGTAAATCTAACTATTATCTATGCTCGATGAATTGTTGTTATTATATTTCAATTTTTATGCTAGTATGAATACTTAAAATATCATAATTTTTAAATTTCTCATATGGTTATATCACAGAAAAGAAATTTTGTACTAAAAAGCTTAGTCCAAACACAGATATTTATTTTAAGTTTGATAATAGGTTAATACACTATTGTATTGAACGTAACAATAGTAATGGTTTTATGGAAAGCAAATTTAGTATGTTATGTTTGGGTCATAGGAAGAAAACAAACGGTGAGCTGACATCCTTTTACCATACGGGATTTGATAATAATATACCATTAAATAAATTAACAGTTTAACAATATGAAAAAGATTCAATAAGACGAATGAGATGACATACTACAAAATTTTAAATACTTAAATGCATACTTGTGTAATCTAAATTACATCACAGTTTGAAATATTTATAACATTATATCATTAATTAAAATCTTATTAGGTAGTCTAGCAATTTAATTGGATCATACAGTAATATAATGAATAATTTTTACCATTGGAACATGATTTATCTCGTCGTGTCTTCGTTTTTGGTTCCTTGTGATCTTTCTGTCAGACTGATTTAGAAGATCTAGATTTTTATTCACATCCTTCTGTTTCCAATTTTTTTCAGAAATATCAAATCTTGAATTCATTATCCTAAACCGTAATTTGTTTTAAAACATTTAATTGCTGATCATAAATTAAAATTAAATGATTCTTACCTATCTCTTGGTACCCATTGATCCAATCTTCGATTGTAGCCTTCATAGTGTACATAATACTCAAAAAGATGTTCTGTATCATTGAACCTCGTATGTAAAACTTCAGCAGGATCTAAAGATAAACAAACAAAAAAGACATATTTGATTAATTAATCAGTGACGTAATATTAAGAAATATAAAAATACATAAAGATTTTTATTTAATAGTTAAGGTGTAATAGAACTCGATATAGAATTTAAAAAATTGACAATTACTTTTTAGTAATAGTACCTAGAGCATAGGAGTATTAGCACAGTCTGTAATTAACAATCAATTTAATAAATACTTAACTATAAAGCATAGTAATACCTTCTGAAAAACTCATTGACATTTTATATATATTTAGTATATTAGTACATTTCTGTTGCCAGTAGGTATATTCTTATAATTCTATATTTTAAGGGCTTCAAATATGTATCAATACCTAATTTAAAATGTTATCTGTAGTATATCTATTGTTTTCTTCAATTAGTATAATATTAAATATAAAATATTATATATACACACCTTAATATAAAGATAAGACATATTATCAATTATAGGAAAATTTTTGTAAATGTAAAGAAATAGGTACCCATGTAGGTACTTGAAATGTTTAGTAAATAACATGTTTTTTTTTAAATATATAAATGTCATTAAGATAAAATTGAAATAAATAAAACAGATATGAAAAGCAATCATTTTTAAACCAGACAATCAATAACAGGAATTAGACATGACATCACATATTTACTAGTTTAATTATTAGTATAATAGTATGTAAAATTACAAGGTAGGGAAAAAATTAAACTTTGATACCTACAGGTATTTATTTTTTTGCGGAACTTATAATTACAGATAAATTATACTAGGATAAGTTATCTAGGTCATCTCATATAATATGTATCAATAGGTTATAAATATAAAAAACTTAACAAATGCATTGTTTAAAATATTGTTTCCTGTTAAAAAAAGGTAACGACAGTCAAAAATTTTTTTTTTAAATAAATGTCAGAAAAATACTAAACAAGATTAAAAAACCAACCTCTTATTTATAATTTACAAGAAAATGATATTGGTTTTGAAATTAGTTATTGGGTAAATTGGTTTCTCCTAATTGCTTATTAATTACATTTAAAAGTTTAAAATAATACTCAAATTAACATGAATAAATGAGGAATCAATGTGATAGATATAGGTATACACACAGAGATTTCCTTAACTACTGTACATTTCATCAGGTCTGGGTAAGTGCATTAAAAACAAATTACATTAGGTTTAATAGTCAAACAAGCGTTAAACCATTTTCCTAACCATAAATTCCAGCTGCTCAACAACCGCAGCACAGAGCAGTCGGAAAGACATCTGTTTTATCTAGACCTACTAAAACGCTTACTGTGGGGAAGTCCTAGATATAAAATTAGTGTTAAAATAATTTAGTTATAAGGCTGGGGGCGGATGCTGTACTCTCATAATTGAAAATATGTATACATTTCGCACTGCAAACAGCTACTTTTTGTCTCCGTCTTACAAGTGCATTACATAGTAAATTCATGTTTAGTTATTTTTTTTTAATATTAGAGTGACTCAATCTATTATGAAACTTGATGGTAAGAACATTATCAAAGTTAGTAACAGGTTTTTTTTTTACGATAGTTCAACTTTTAAACATGTTTTGGGAATATTATAGTGTAAATTAAAAAAGCTCATAATTCACTTAAAAACTGAACTACCTTAGAAAACCCACATATATTGTTCTTAATTACAATTAGATTCACTCCAATTTTTAAACAACAGAGCTAAATGTGACCTGCTATGTTAAGCACTTGTAACACAGAGATGACAAATATCTGTTTAGCGTTCTCTTAATGAATTAATAAGAGATAAAAATTTGAATTATGACTAAATCAATAAAATGTTAACAATCATAATAATTTCATACAAGATTAAGTTTTTGATTACTTACATAAGAGCTATTGTATACATAATATCCAAAAAATAGTCAACATGTGATTACGTGAAAACTCGAGGAAACAGGTAGTGTTTATAAGAAAACTGAAGATGCTAAGCAGCAAGAACCCCTCCCCTATATATAGATGATACGCAATAACTTATGATGTAAAATTATTTGATTTGCCAATTTGTATATTTAACTAATGAACATGGTAGGTTTTCACAAGATATTATTAGGTACCTACAATAGAATTTAATTATTTTAATTTATCACAGTGAACAGATCACCTGAACAATATTATATATAATGTACATATAATTATATATTATGTCGTTATAATTATTAAAAGGCCTAGGGCATAGGGGAACGGGAAACAATATGTCACGTTTAAATTGGGATCGTCCATTTTTTAGCATCATTTATTATGGTATCCTGACGAGCGACGAACGGGACGGCTTTTCCCAAATCACTCCATATTTTTATTATTGAACGAGTAAAAGAAAACTTGAACACAAAAAAAACCAATAATATTTTTAGTTTTATATTGAAGCCAAAGTTAAGGGTAGGTCAGGTAGTTATAATTAATAAACAGCGTGCGTTGAGTTACCTATGTGGTACCCACTGCATAGAGTAAAAATATGAGTCCCTACATACATCAGGCAGACGGTATCTCAAAAATAACTCGAAATTATGAAGTGTACCTATAAATATACTTTATACGTAAATATAAATGTATATAAAATATAATTCAGGTACACAATTACGGGAGTTTTTTTTTTAAAATCTATTTTAAGGCCAAGCCCAAAATCGTTTGCCCAGTTCATCATTTTTATAAATATGGTCACCCTAACACCATAAAGCAACTCCATAATACTGTCCTACACGCATACGCCGTAGGAACGTGACGTGCGCGGGAAACCAACAGTCGTTACGGCGGCGGTGGTGCGGGGAATAGGAGTACAAAACGCACGGCGTGCCGGCGGTGCCCAGCGGAACAATAACAACAATAATAACGACGCGCGGAGCATAGACGAGTGACGGACGACGAGGAGGCGGGAAAAAATTGCGCGGGCGAAAATTACGCGCGAGAACGCCGCCGTCGCCAAACGGTATCGAACGCGCAAGAGGCAGCAGCTCGGCGGCGGCGGCGGTCGTGGACGCACCTTGGCGGCACAAAACCGCCATCGCGTTATTATTTATTTATGTTTTTCTTCTTCGAAGTTTTAGAGGTCGAGGGACGGGCCGGAGCCGCCGCCGCCGCCACAACAACAACAACAACGGTCGTGACGGTCGCGGGGAACAAAGTGGTGGGCAGGTAGTGGAGGGAGGGGTCAGGATAGCGCTGGAACCCGCCGGCGCGCTCGAAAACGAACGTGAATTGTGAACAAAAGAGTGACGACCCGGGCGCGGCGATTGGCGTTTGTCGAACGACCGACGACAAATCGGACGCTGCCCGTGTTGTCGTTTTGCACATAATATTTGGTCGTTGGAAAACAAAACAATAATCGTGTGGTATACATTTTTTGCGCATAAAATCGCACATGTTGCGCGCCGGCCGACGGCTATAGATTGCACAACATTTCGTCAGCGATCGGCGGCGGCAGAGCTGCGCGTCCGCACCCGCACGAGCCCGGCGCAGAGACCAACGACTCGCGCGCACGCACACATGCACAGAAATCACGTTGCGCGGCACCGGCCGGGTCGGCTCCCGGCGGTGGCTGCGGACTAGGATAACGAGAACATCTTTTTACGCGTCGATCGATCGACCATCTCTACTCCCGTCGATACTACTATTATTATTATTATTTATTAATAACAACCGGCCGGTTGTGGGTACTCACGCCATGAGTCGTCGTACCGGCGAACCAGGTAGTGTTCACCTACGTCCAGCGGCCCGTCTTCCGACGATTCCGAGTCCTCGGCCTTCTCGTTCTCCGACGAGCCGTTGGCGGTTTTCGGGTCGTCCGGGCTGTTGGCGTTCCGCGGCGGATCCACCTCCATGCTGACGGACGTTGCGCTGTGATGCACGACCATAATAATTACCGGGCGACGGCCAAGTCAATACCGTGTGTAAAAAAGCGAATGACTGAGGCGAGATTATCGAGAAAAAAAACAATAATAGTGTATACTTTTCGATTTTTAACTCGGCGGTTTAACCGTCGGCCACGAGGACGATGAGACAGCGGCGAGTCGTGAGGGTAACTGAGCAGTGAGCACTGCTGTCCTCTACAGTGGTACAACGATGCTCGGCGGCCAGTGCTTGATGCTACCACAACTCACAGGTCTGAGAGCGGCGCACGTCGTGTACGGGCGGTGTCGGCTTTGTTTAGACTACGCGCCCCACCCCGCGCCGTCCAGGCACCGATGCCGATCAGCGCGCTGCACTGTGGCGCCGCCCAAACGACCTCGCCAGCCATCATGGAACGTAAAATAAAAATACCACACAGGAATCTCCGTCCTGGAACAAACGGCGATGACCGAGAAGATCTTTCGAATCGTAATAGATAGACCCACAGGGCACTGTCTTATTACTCTTCTTGTTTTTACGGAGTAATATAATAGTAATAATAATAATCTGAACTATCTTTTTTCTATTAAAATAGACACATTAGTATTTATTACCTATATAGTACACACGTAAATATTACGCAGCAAACGACAGTTTCATTATGTTTTTCTGCATAAAATAAAAACAAAATCAATAGATTATAATTGTTTTCAAGACAATAGTTATTACATGATATGAAATATTTTAACTGTATATAAAATAAAAATATATTTATATGTAACAAAAAAAAATTTGATTCAACTTACAATCAATATAATGTAACATTAAAATTAAGTACCAAACTTAGATCAAGTTATTACAAATATAAGATATGGAAAATGTATAACACAAAAAGTTTTGAACTTCCAATAGTAGTCAGTAATATTTTTATGTTTAAAATGAAAAACATTATTTTGGAAATAAATTAAAATTTTAAAACAAAAAAAAGAAAGACAGTTGCCTCATACAATACAAAATGTAATAAAATACTATAAATCTAACATAAAATATAATATTTATTTTTTCAAGGTGGTCACTTAAATTTATTTTTAAATTAATTAGGACTAACTTACAATAAATAAATATTATGGAAAAGTCTGGATTAAAAAATAAATTTATATTTCTTCATCTTCACAATTGTGTAAATATATTTGGAACGATCTACGTCTGCTAGTACCATCTTTGGAAAATCCAAACTTATGATAAGTACCATCAAGGCAGATAGCTGTAACATAAGTTTAATGCAACCATATTAATATACAAAAAAACTATCAACAACAGTTGTTTATTAATTACAAATCTGGCAAATAGCCAGTTATATATTGTACCAGGCAATATTTAATACATTATGATGTAGTCTAAACAATACTGGAAATGAAAGCTCTGTCAGAAAGTATCCGTCAAACCTCCAACCACAAGACAGTAACCCACATTCACATTAAAGTTACACTGTTGTATCATCTTTATACAAGTAAAACAGTGAAACTTCCATTATTAACAATATATTTTTGAGAATCAAACCAAATTGTAATAAAATTTATTTAATTCTGTATCACAAATTCATCTATAAAACAATTTTATTTTTTTGGCACATGAAACTTGGTAATATGGAAGCTGTACTTGTAATTCCTAATAAATAATTTTGATCAAATAAACAAAAAGTGATGAATAGAACCCTATATCTTAAATTATTAATATTGAATGGGCATGCCATATCAACATTTTTCAAATTGTATTTCTGAATTCTGGATTTTATTGACACTTCCTACCTGCCATTAATCTTAATCGAAGTTTATAGTTAATCCATTCCAAAAAAAATTTCCTATACAGATCAACAGTAAATTGCAATTAAGAAAAATATTATCAGGTGTTGATTTTTTTTATTCTTACCAGCAACAGTATCTAGAGTCAGAAAAGTGCAAATACAGCCCACTTCAGGAGGTACTGTATAAGTGGCCAAAGCCCACTGTGATTGACAGTAGGAACTGAAAAAACTGAATGGTGATAGACTAGATCGGCGATTTAAATCAGATTCTATCACTGCAAATATATGAATTGTGCCCTTGTCACTTGAGCAGCATAAAAATTCTGAATTTGGGCTGAAGTTTATGCTGTGAAATGCAAACAGATTAAAAACTACATTAAATTATAAATTAATCATATTATGTTTTTATTTTATAAATGGTATCATAATATATAATTTTAAAAAGATGCACTTGTTTATTTAAACAATAAAAATACTTAATATGATTTGCATGTATTTTTATTTCCAAAAAAAAGTGTAAACAAGAAATTGCATACCAGTATAATGTTGCTGTATCTGACCCACGTCTTAGTTCAGCAACTTTGACTTTATGACAAGTATCCCAGATTCTGATTAAGGTTCCTTTAGAACTTGCACTAGCTATAAGTGTACCAAGTGGATTAATAGCCAAACAAGAAATCTCTCCCTGGTGAGCATTGAGTATTGCGGGGGCACTAGAACTTGTTGCTTCTAAATTTGATACATCCTAAAATAAAAAATAGTTATTTTTGTACACTACTTTGTACAATACGATATTATCCAAAATTACCATAATATGAACGCTTCCAATTTTATTCCCAGGATATGCTATGATTTGTTTTGTAGAAGTTTCTAAAGGTGTGATTTCACACAGTCCCATTGGGTTTGGACGGGTATCCAAATTAATTATGTGCCTAGTGGCTACAGGAAACGTAAAAACGGATATCTTATCCGTGGTTACAACTATTATTCTAAGTTACAAATTTAAAATAATACCAGTGAATAATCTGTTAAAAGAATAATACTAAAGATATACTAACTTGTTCCTCCTCAATCGCACAGATTTTACATTGGAATCACAAATAATTTCCATTACAAATTTTTGCAAGAGAGCATCATAGATTAGTACAGTGTTCTGACTATATTTTGGATATTTTCCACCAGCAATTATTGCAAAGATATTGGTTCGGTTCAACATTTCACATTTTGAAACACCGCCTAAATCTGTACATCACAACGAATAACACAAATAATATTGTTACAATCATAAATGTAGTGTCTAAAAAATCACTATCGTGTTCAGCATTATTTGACATTGACTTACCAAATCTTTCTCTTGGCGACAAGGGTTCAACATTGTACATTCTAACACCAGTTTCGGTGCAGCAGACAAAACAAGCTGAAACATGACAAGTGTTTGAAGATCAGTGTTGTGTCCAACGATACTATCTACAGCGGGGGCAGTAAGCTTAAGGTGAAATATTTGATTTGTATACTCACTACGGTCCTGGTTGAAACTCAAACTGATAATTCCTTTTTCATTCATATTTATACAGTTTGGATCGCGGACAACAATGTATAATATTCTTCACACGCACAGTCCACGCATAAGCCCTATCCGATTTCAAAAACTTGGTCAAAAAAATCAAATGTTAAAACGCAAAAGAAACAAAAGAATCCGTCGATAACGACAGGTATTGTTTAGTATCTATTCGGTTGTATTCCGACTGCTGAGTAGGTACCGTAAATCGTGTAATCGTAATCAGCACAGTCCACAATCAACCAACCACCGTACAGACGCAATAGCGTAATACATCAGTTGTTCGGCGTACTGCGCAGTGCTTGCGTTAGTAGATTATACATCTATTATCTACACTCCACAGCCGTGGAACTGCGCACCTGCTGAGAATTCTATTGCGTCCTCAGCCCATAGTAGAAATGTAGAATAATGAAACATTAATACTATTCTGTAATAACGACAGACTACTTCTATCACAGAATATAATAATATTTATCTATGTATTATGTATACGTAGTTATACAGGGTGAATCGAGGTAAAAAAATCCGGATTATTAAAGTCCTGAGGAAAAAATCCGAAGTAGATAAGTCCGGTATATATATGTAACAATATTTAAAAAAAAAATGCAATGATTATAATTATATGTACTTAGCAGTATCGTTACCATCAGATGCGTCATATATTATGACGATTTCTCAGTTCAATTAAGCATTAACTATCTTAACTTAGACAATTCCGGTATGTACAATTGTACAACAATATTTCAAATAATATAATATTTAATCGATATATTCTGCTAGTATTTTGCCGATACTGATTCCTACAAGATTATATTATTTACCGTTAGGTAAATAATTCAGTTACAATTTATATGAATACTAATTGGAACTCTGGAAGTTTGATTGTGCATCACGTATTTTCCTTTTACCTAATTATATGTAGGTATTTACCACCTACTGGTCTTTTTTACTCAGACTTTCTTCCTGAGACTTTTTGGCAGATTACCATACAAGGTGATTTATCAAGCATGCTCAACCCTATTTTTTGTACTACTTAAGGAGTGTCCTGTACTCCTGTGGCTGTACAAACTTCTGTTTTTAAATAAAAAGCGCCCTTTTTTATAGTAAATTATTCAATGGATAATTTTTTTGAAAATTTCGATGTACCCATACTAACTAGTTAAAAACTCAAATAAGTAGTTTCTTAGTTATTGAATTGTTTATACTAAGAAATAAGAACAATAGCCCTAAAAAATGGTTTAACAAAAATATAAAATAGACGTAATATTGAAACTAGTATTGATTATACTCGGACCATTTTTACAAATTATTAATGTTGATAGATTAATATTAATAACCAATATTTTCAAATCATCATAGCCCTATATCTTTTAAACCCAATACCATGGACATTTTATCCTCGGAATACAAAGTAAAATAACTCAAAAACTATTGATACAAATTTTAAATATGATAGTCAAATTTTTGAGAAAAATTATTGGCTGAATAATTTACAATTGAAAAGGGGGATTCTCATTTGAAAAACAGAAGTTTGTACCTATCTCCACAGGACACTCCTTAGCTGTACTTACAAAAAATCTTAAGAATTTGAAAATATGGTTTTTAAATATATTTAAAAAATTCAAAATTCCAATTTAAAATAACTGCAATCTGCATTATTAAAGAAAAAAGGGGATCGGTATGCTCGATAAATCACCCTGTATATGCTTCTATATTAACTGTGGTATTGAAATCTGTGGACTTTAGCTAGTACTTTTATAGGTCTATTATAGTGTTACACAATTATTTGAATTGACCCTTTGTCTGATTATCACCAGGTGCGGCGTCTTTTTTGAAAGATTTGTAACTATAGGCAGGTCGAAAATATTTTTGGACCAATATTTTTTTTGTAGGTATAGAGTTATTACAAAAAAATATAATAAGAAGTAAGGTAATAAGAATATTTTACACCTATAATAATACTGAGTTAGTACTTACATTATTATAATTTAAATATTTATAGACACCATTAATAATTAATATACACACATTGTGTGCAAAACAAACCCTGAAATCTTTAGTCACACATATAAAGTATATTTTAAAACAAACATTTGTATTGTTCATATAAACAATACATTAAAAACATTGACCACATGGCCATGGAGTCTAAGGTTGCCATAATGCCATTCGTCCTGATTTTGCTAAGACATTATCGGTTTTCACTACACAGTCCAGATATTTTTCAACTCCCGTCCATGATAGAATTCGTCACTAAAATGGTCACCCATCCGAGAACTAGTGAGGCCTGCCGATGTCTAACCTCTGAAGCTAGAAGTTAGAACACATTAGTAACTGAAGCCAACCATCAGGCAACACCAAGCTCCACATAAACGTGCAACAATAGAAAAAAAAGTCCCGGAAATTATATAAAAAAAAGCGGGTAAGTGGATGTCGCTCTGTTATACAATTAGGTGTCTAGGATATGTCCTGTAATGGATGGTATTAAATTTGAGTTCAACAATATAATATCATTGTTAGTTGTTACTATGACATTGTATACGATAAACAATTCTGAACGAAGACGGTATGTCAGTCTAGGATATTTTCCATTGTCATTATTTATTAGTAAGTTATTATCAATACTGTAGCCGGTAAGTTGAATTAGGTAATATTATTCTAAAATTATCCGTGATGGTGAAAAAATATTATATGTACCTACTTATGTAAAATTGAGCTGTTTTGGAACTGAATTTCAACAAAATGACTAAAATCGTTTTTCTTTGTGTTAATATGTAATTAAGTCAAAATTTCAACTTGCAATAACTATAAAAAAAGCTGTGTCTATGTTTATTTTAAAATATTTTGGGGACAGAATTAATTACTTACTTAGAACCTTGTTTTCAATTTTCAATCCTTAGCTATAAAAGTTGAACATTTAATACATTTTTAACTATAAAATTATTTTTCCATTTTCAATTTGAAAAATTGCCATAGTTTGAACTTTAAATGCTTATAAGGAAAAATTGTGGCTATGTATTTTTAAT
>PVMI01072161.1:0-22918 GCA_008528875.1 Aulacorthum solani | reverse complement strand
CATTATTTTTTTGTAATGTGTACATGTATTATTTTTGGTTAGAGGGTATAATGTATTAGAATAAGAATTTAAACTAAGAATAATACTTTGTAGATTCGTTGGTCTGGTTGTTTAACTACAAAGTCTAAAAGATAAACATTATGTACTTTGACGATAAAATGAATAATGTAAAATTAAAATTATGTTCCACTTATTAGATTCATATAGAGCCTACCTCGAATATAGATATGTCAATATTATAATATAGTATATTTTTGTAAATACTAAACGGTCTTATCTTAATGGTCTTTATCGAACCGATAAAACGTTAATCCGACGGTCAAACGTACACAGCCTCAAAAAAAAATAAATAAACTGTGCTCAATAACTATAATAATACGGTTTTTTTTTCGTATTGAGTTTTAGTCTAAAAAGATCTTAATAATACCCTGATTTCGTGTAAGTATATCAACACACCAAAAACTGTACAGTTTCTAGTATTGTATTGTCTATGCATATTATGAATAAGATATTTTAAAACAAAAAAATTTACCTACAGTGTATTACCGTGTTCAGAAATTCCATTTCAACGATGTTTAAGTAGTATTTGCATACCTATGGCTATTGTTAAACAAAGGTAATGACATTATAATTAATTTTTTTAGTGTTCGGCAGTACAACTCACGTGTATAATATTTATCCATCATAAAATTTTACTCGCAATAAACGGTTTTGACTGTTCAACTTGTTGAACCATTCGCCATCGACAGTGTGACGATATGTACTATGACGTATAGTATATACCATACACGTATCACTATATATGTTTGAATTCTCATAGAGTGCATATTATACATGTATACGAGTTGATTGGATTGGAGTAAGACGCGTTTTCGGAATAGTTTTTGTGTTTTACTGCTGATTACAATCGATGGTTTCACTTAAGTGGAGTAAAGAAAAGTCCGATGAATATCATCACAAGAGACTATGATATACACTGACCGTGGGCGCATTAATATCTCGAGTATTGTGTGCGGCAAAGGACATCCGTCTGTACTTGTCTATAAAGTATATACGTATGCGCTACAGAGTCACACAGATAGATGCGCTTAGGTACTTGTGAAAATCGATTTTTGTGTAATGAACTTTTTATGATTGCGGTCACGTGATGTGGTAACAAGGTCACAAACTAGGTACCTATATTATGCATAAAAGTAAACACCTTGTTTTGTGGTTGATATGCAATTCAAATAACTATATATATTATACCTAGGTATAGTGTACATACTTTTTAAATAGGTACCTACAATAGCCTAGGACAGAATTACAAGACATGTTATACTAGAAATATTAAAAATAGCCACGGACAAATAAATAAATATCATTTTATAGAATAATTATTAACCATTTGTGTATTTATCAATGTATAATATGTATCTATATAGTAGATACAAGTTTTATAAGAACTTGAATTTCTATACAATGAAGGTTATTTATTTCATAATCATTTATTATAAAATAATACAAATTAATTCGTGTAATCAAAATTAATTTACGATGATTTTGAAGCGGTTATTGGCATATAATTATGTATATATACATTATAATAAATTAACATATTTACGTAGTATATTTGAAATATGTCACATACTTGCATGAAATACCCGTAATGAATCTGGATTCTACATAATTCATAAATGTACCTACATAATATTTACAGTGGCGCTCAAAGGTTTTCCATGAACCAGTGCAGTTATAATAATAGGGCCCCTAAATTTATTTTTGTCTACATTTTATTCAACGATCTTAAGATCCAGATGAATACGAGTAGTTATGTATTTATCATGTTTTATCCAGAAACCAGAGTGGGCCCCCCAATTGTATGAAGGCCTCGTGACCCACGATAAACCGGTGCGATTTCACTACTCGGTACCCTAAGTGGGTTCCGCTGAATTTTTATATGTATTTTTCACACATTATTATACATTGTTATAGTCTTGTTTGGGTACATATTCGAGTTGTTAATATTGTCTCTATTTTTTCTGCAAGTTAATTATATAAGTAAAAACCAATAAAGTTTTTGATTTTCAAATTTCGTAAACCATTACCAACAGACTAATTTAGCCTTAATACAAAATATTTTTATGAAATTTAAATGATTAGAAGTTCACAAAGACTTAAATAAACTCCGGAAGTCCTAATCAGCTATTTATTGGTCTTAAAACAAATTACCACATCCAGAAATTTCTAACACTAACCACAAATAAACTCCAACTCTACAGACTTTCCTCCACTCCCTCAAAAAACTTTTGACCAAACAACCAACTTCATCCAAGGATAGTTCCTGCAACTCAAGTGAAATCAACCTATCAAACCAACTTGCTACATTCATTAATGATTCAAAATCCTTTCATCTCACAGCTCACCACTGCTATAGAAAAACTAATCCTAAAAAATATATGCTAAAAATAAATATCCTTAAACATATTCAAATGGAACGCAACGGAATCGCCTGTAATGTAAATAAAATCCAAATAGTGCCAAATTAAAACAATGTCGTAATCCAAGACGGCGCCTAAACCGTACATGGCTTAGAGACATACTCAGCATTTAAATAACAAAAAAACCACGTAATCACAACTTAATAATTCATGTTCGAGTAACCCAACTGCACGGGTCCTTTTTTCACACCTTTCATGTCAAATGTATTTAAGGCACACAGACAGGAGTGTAGACTGTAAATAAATTATCAAACAAACATTTAAAAAATATTTATATGGTATCAAATCCTAATATTTGGATCGAAATTTACATTTTACAATAAGATAGATAGTACTTAAAAAATAATCTCTGGGTTCTATGTACACTGTAAATACTATACAGATATACAAAAATCATTGATCACAAGTATATTTGTTATTCGTGATACACTTTACAATGTACATTTTACTGTAAATGAAGTTAAACAGAAAATAACGGTATTCACCGGTTATTATTAGTAACCAAATCCAATGGCAATTAAGATTATAAACCAGATAATCACGTTATCAACCAAATGCACAGGAGGTTATTATTATAAGCCAAATATTCACCTGAATCCTATATAATATTAAATGAAAAATTATGTAGGTATTTTTTAAAAATATCTAGAGTTGTGTATCGTTTGAGTGACAACATTTTCCTTCCTCATTGAAATACTTCAAAAAAAGCTTATTCGATTCACTTAAGGTACTTAAAGTTGTCGATCACGACGCTTTCCAATATTACATAATTAAATAAAACACAATACCAATGACAATAGAACCATTATTATTAAATATTATTATACAGCAGCCTGCTGTACCTATAGGTATTAAACTCTTGAAAACACGAAACGATAATGATGTTTCGATTGGTTTATTATACTACAGTCTACAATTATTACCATCCCAAAAGGTTTGCTTTATTCGATCGAACGGATTATACGAATTTCACTCAAATCATAGAACTTATACATACATTATCTTATCAAATAGTTTTTTACAAGACATTGATTAACATTTTAGAATAATATCAATTTTATACGTAGAGCAGAAATCTAAAGTTATGAATATTGTGTTTTTTGTAACCATACCTATAAGTGATTCATAATTGAATTGTTCACTTATTTCAAATGTTAAAATTATCATGAACTATACGCATATATTTATTTGTGACGAAGTGAAGTCAAAAACCGATTAATGCTTAAAGAAACACATTTCTAATATGCCAACGACACTAAATGTTTAATTATGTATAATAAACATAACATTAGCATTATATTTACATACATATACATATAGTGTCATTCGGTATGTCGTCACTATAACACTACAATAATACGTATACTGCGTTTTGTTTAATGAAATATTCCTTTCTCAAGTCGTAAATAATCATTTTTAATTGATCATTAAAAACAGATAAGTATAATGTTTCAAACTAAAAAATAAATACACACGAATACATGGATGTTAGTGATGTTACATTGTGACATTCAAGTAGAAATTGTAAATAATTAATAAAGAAATATTCATTAAATTTATTTGGAAGTATATTGTATTTGTATAGTCGGTTAACAATCATTATACATTATGTATTTTTAATTTTACTTTAAAATATTGAGGTAATTTGTGAGTTGTGGTAAGTAGTAAGTACACATATGTATACACTCGTATAATATATCAATAAAATATTATTTATCATTGAACAAATATATGTATATTAAATAAATATTATAAATAAATACAGGCATAATGTTGATTTGATGTTTTTCATTGATTAATAATTTATAACTATTATTGATTATTAGTTTAAGATAGTTTAATTTTTGTTTGTAGTTTTATTTAATTTAATATTATACAACCAAATGGTCCAAATGTACCTATGTATAATAAGATACCAATAGTTTGTTATACTAACTGAACCATTATAAATAAGTAAATTATTAATAATAGTTGAATATAATATTTTAAATATAAGTAAATAAGCGATAAGTGATAATATAGTATTATATAGTACTTACTATCTAAATCTAAGTATTGGTGTTGCATTATTTTTATTAATTATAGAAACTGAATTTTTACTTTCTTAATTTTGCTTAAAAATTCAGATTATATATTAAGATAATGAAATAGTATTTTAGTATTTACACTATTGCATACAGTATTTTATATACGTTAACGTAAAATTACAATACTTTTATCATTTCACCTTGATTTAAAGTTGTTACATATACCTATATTTATATAGCTGAGTAACACAGTTATACAATATGGGTAAATTATCATTGCTCATATTCATATATTTATTAAAAGATTTTATTATTATTGTACCTAGACAAGTAATTATTGTTAGTATAACTGTTCATAATATTATTGTCCTTTTTACTTTAAAGAAATATTAGTAATACCTGTATAATAATAAATTGGTATGTTACATTAACGTTCAGGAAAAAAAATTATAATCGTATAATTATTATTCGCACGTGCCGTAAGACCACGTGATAAAAATTTACCTCGGTGACGATATAGTCACATAATTCAAATAAATATAATTTAATATAATCACCAATAAATCTTATAACATTTTATACTTTTTTTGTTCTAATAATGATATTAAGAAAAAAACTTTTGCAATAAAATTGATTTATTAATTGCTTTTTTATTATCGTGGATATTATATATTATATACTGTACCACGTTATAGGTAGGGACATAATATTATATTATGATTTCAACTTTATATACTTGAGTATAGTATGTACAACAGGTAGTCGTGGAATAGGGCATATTATAGCATGGCTAACCTAACCAGAGTAGGTATATTTACTCTTCAATAATACTAACGGTTTTGAGGAGGGAGTAAAAATTGCTAGTTAGTATACCTACTGCTTTAATATTAATATATGATACACTCCACAAGTCCAGGTGATGGCTGATAACTGACACGACCTCTCCAAAGATAAACCGGCGCAGTGGCTTATAGTGGTTTTAATTCGCACTTGTTCAGATAAGAATGTATATTGGAATTGAAAACACTAGGTACCAGAACTCAACGTTGCAATATTGCGTTGCCTCTGTCCTGGAGACGCTACTATCGTTGTTCGTAGTTAAACGATAAAAAAACACCCGATAAACTGCGTTTCGACATTTATAGAATGCGCACATTCTATAAAAGAACACCATTTTTATATCCAATTGTGTGCAATATAATAACTATGTATATATTTATGACAAAAATTGTAAGACGTACCACGTACGTAAGCATAATATAGTATCGAAAATAATAGGTATAATACGAATGTGTAACAAATAAAAACAAAAATTACCTAATCAACTATTCATGCATTAGGTAAATTTATTGCTATAAACAATTTTTGCTACATCATAATAATAAATTATTTTTAACGAGTTGTGAATAACCTATTGTAGAAGCAAATTAATACGATGTGTTTATAGTGTTTAGGTAGGTTTAAAATAATGATTTGTAAATATTCGATTAAATTATTGAAACGATTTAAAAATGTTGTAGTATAATACAATAATTGTAGTATTGTAAAATTAAATATTTTTATGAAATATAAGTGTAAATTATAATTAAAAATTATTAACTATTTATGTTGTAGTGTTGTGTGACGCATATACTTATAATACATTTTAGAAGTAATTAGGCAAGTGTAGACAAATAGACAATATACATTTTTAATATTCGATTAACGAGTACAAATATGAATTAGGTACCTATCTATTCCTGAAAACCAAATTAGTTTGATAATTATTCATAAAATAATTATTAGTTCTATTTGATGAGACGTTAGAAGGTTAAAAAACTGAAGTTTTTCTAAATTATTTAATTTTTATGATATAATAAGGTCCATAACCTTAAAAGCACCTAATTATACATAGGTATTTAAAAATACTTACATATAGGTAACTGATAAAATATTATATCTATATAATATAATGATACTGTATAATATGGTATATGGTGTGTAATATTAATATAATATTTTGTATATAATTTTAGTATATTTTAATGTAATAATGTATTTTTTCAGAAATGCCAATAACCGTGGTAGTTGAGGCGTATTAAAAAAAAAATATATATATAATATATAGGTACATTTTCAATGCATTGTGGATTTTCATAGTAACGTAATCCACTAATACTGACTTTTAGTTTCAGACAATGATCAATAATTATTTGTTGATTTATTTAAATACATACAAATTATGTTTTTAAAAAAGTCTTACTCAAATATATTGGATAAATTTCTAGTATAATAAAATAATACATATAGCTTAAAGTAAAAGTGTTTAGTCTTCCATTTTGACTGCGCAGGTCATGTGCTCGTGCACTAATACTTATTGTAATAATATAATATTAACATTGAACAACTAAAAATTATAATAAACTGTTTATTAACTCTTTTAACTCGAAAGATGAATAAGTTTAGCCTTTAGGCCTATAGCCTACTTTTTACATATTTGACACGATAAACATGTGTACCTACGTCATACATACGTCATACATATGTATAAGACAGATTTAAATGAGATATTCATAACACCAATATTGTATTAGTTGGTTTTCGAGATAAAATAGGTACTTCTTAGGTATCTAAATAAATTTAAATGAGTAGTTTGTAGCTATACGAGCCTATGGCCACGAATCATGATTTATAAGTCGTACTTTTTTCTTTAGCGAGTTCTCTTTTTTTAACCAGTCTTATACAGTCAAATATATAGATTAAACTATAAAAGTATATAATATGTACCTATATTTCCAATTTCTATTCGATCTGTTACGCTCGTTTTAATATTTTTAACGTGATTATATTCAACCAGAATTAAAGTTAATCATATTTATAACATATTCATGCATAATATATAGTGTGTACAACGAGTACTTAAATTATTTTGTATATCATTTTTAAATGTAAATATTTTTCCCAAGAAAATGTTAAATGTTTTGGCTATAATTTCCTCTAATAAAGAAGAACTCAAGCTTCATACATTTTCTAACTAAATAAATGAATAATTATTGATTTCTACTAATGATTGGTGACACTAATTGAGCAATTGAGTATAAGTTATCATAATTTTCCGTATTGTATATAATTTATATTCATAAAAATCATAATTGACATTTTAGTAGGTACTCGTTCGTATAACTAACTAGGTACCTATAGTAATTACACTTATGAATATCATCGGATTATCAGTTTAGATATGTAAATTTCATTATTATTTCGTAGTTGAGAGTGATCACTAAAATGTTATTATAATAACTATATTGGATTTATTTCTGTAAAAAAAAATTATTATTATTATAATATGATAGAGTTATAATACATAGATATCTACAACGATTAGTACTTGATAATACTAATAAGTTGATTTAATTGTAGTGCAATTTTAAGAATATCAATCAATTCAATTTTTAAGTTTAAAGTTCAATGATATATTATTTTGTAAACATTTAAAAATGCATACACTACAAAAAAGGTCTACTAGAAGAAATATTTTTTATATTAGTACAAGCTCACAAAATGTATTATATACATTTAAATTTAAAACTATTGAAAATACAAAAATTAAGTTTATTATTGGAAATATTTTAACCAGTTGATTAGTATAAAAGGGCGTTTTACAGCCATAAGACATGTCAACAGTATATAATTATATAATGTACGCTCAGACATCCGTATTGATAAAACTACGTTCAATACACGTTAAAATAATTCTATGAAAGGGCGTTCGAATTTATTAAAAGTTCTTATACACTTTAAAATGTCTAATAGGCACTATGATTATATTGTAAAGAATACCCTTTTTAAACACAATTTTAAATTTGTTTCTAAATTTTTGTTAAATTTTAAATCTTAATTTTAATTTGTCTTATTAATCTTCAATATATTTGTCATAATTTATCATACCCATTACTAATTGATAACAGCTTTTATATAATGCTTTTATTTGATTAATATCGATGGTGTTGCTATTAAACTATAGTTGCTTATACTGCCAATGGGCACATGACTTCTGCATTTGTATGGATTATAAATTATAAGGTACTTATCGAATACGATTTCCATATTATGTTTAGATAGAAGTAGCTAGGACGTTTAAGCATGTTCGGATAAAACGTTGGTTATTCGAGCTCGATTTCGATGGCCAATTTGGTTGTTTTATTCAGATAGATAATTATAGTCAAATGTGAGGCCTACCAAAATGTTGTGTGATTGTCATCAACCATATTATTTATATTAAAGGTACAATCTGTATATGCGAGTTAATTGTTAAGTATATCTACGTTTAGTTTCAACGTGTCAATTGTCTTTAAGGCTTCTTTTGATTATACCTAAGTATATTTATTAGGTTCTAAATTGATGTACAAAAAGTAAGATCATAGTAGCAACAGGAAAAAGTGTTTAATTAATGATGGATACAAGTTATTAAAACTCTTAAAAAAATAAAATAAAAAATACCTTCTATCAACAATAGTATTTTTTTTTTTTTTAATGTTCGTTTATTAATATAGCACACAGAAATGAGTGAAGAAAATCATTTCAATATGAGTTACTTAACTATTTTTCCTTCGCAAAACAATTTTTGTTTTACACTAATCTATATTAAATAATTATAAATCCACTCTCAAATAGACCATATTATATGCAATTTGTATTACAAATCTACGTACAAACGACCTATGGTAATTCTGCTGCGTCAGCTAAAATATGATATTGCATATTATTGTTTAATTGTTAGTTCACTAGTCTATCGGTATAAAAAAAATGTCGATAATAATATAATATTCTAAACGGCATTAACTGAAAGTTAATCATTGTGTCATATTATATTATGTTTTAGTGAATATTTAAATCCCTGTGGTACTCAACCGTCATCCAACCGAATACTAAATATTTTGATCCTATACTGCACGCAGGACTATATACGTTTTGTAATATTTGGGTCAACGGGGGGCGGAACAGAATTATATAAATATAAAAGTGTAGAAAATTCATTGCTGTATAATTCGAGAGATAGTATATTACATTTTATATATATTTAGATATATATCGATTGATACGGCAGTATTTACACGCATAATATTCTTATTATCATATCGTTAGACTGTTTAGAGTGTGCAGGTTCGCTTTACCATCTGTTCTCTGTATGATAGTACACATTAATGTGTATAATAAATGCTATACGCCTATATATGCAACAATAATTTTATTTTATTATATAGGGTGACGCTGTACGATAACATTTAAGTTTTGAGATTATGATATACAAAACGAAACGTATCTGTATAGCAAACTAACGAATCTCGGATGGAACGTATTAACAATTATATCTCAATCCATAAGTCCATACGTCGGATCATAAAATATATTAATATTGATAATAGTCTATATTGTAATTTATATAAGCCATAGGTGATTATTATACACATATCTTCTATAGCGATGCAGACATGCAGTTTAGATTATAACGAGGTTTTGCATGCCACTGTTTAAAACAATTTTAATCAATAAATATATACGTATCGGTACTATCGAACGAATAATACCTAAGCAAATTACTAATTAGATATGAGTTACACTTAAGAAAAAACAAGCAATAACACGTGTGTTTTTATGATCATTGGCCACTTACATAAAGACTTGAAGGTTTTATACAAACACATATTATGTAGGTATATTAGCACACGTTTGTACTAGTGGAGCTAAATAGTTGCTTAATTAATTTAGTGCCAATGATGTGAGGTTAAAGAGAAGGGCAATAGGTTATCCATATGTTTTGACAAAATTTGTTATTTTAATCATCCCCCGTTGAATAATAATTATTACATACATCGGAAGTCGTTATTGGAACAATTTATTATCCTATTAGGTTATTATATTGAGCTTAATTAAGACATTTATAAAAAAATATATAACATGTCGTAGTCACTTCATTGAATCGACCTTTTCGTGAAAATAGTTGTGAATTTCATGTAGTGGAAATGGCTTTTTCACACTGTGGAATACGGAAATGTTTCACGAAACTGTCAATTTTCATGAAATAGTCACTCAAATTTGACATCTTGTATTTTTTTCACAATCAGGTTATTTTCTCTGTGGAATAAAATATTTACCGAACACAATTATTATCATCATTATTATTAAGTATTACAGTTATAATCGGGCTTCAGGACTTGTTGCAAATTGCAATTTCATATTATTTGGGGTGGTTGTAATTTATTCAGGATCTATTCTAATTAATAAGGTGTAATATTTCTTTTATGAAAATTGAAACTAAATATTAAATTTGACTTTGTATATTTCGTCATATTTAAGGAAAAGTGCATGTTTGAAAATTTGTTGTTATATTAGAAAAATTATTTTCTTAATGTAACAACCATATAAATGTAGCTATAATTAATAAATGTAATATTGTCTTCAATATCGTGTTTAGATATCTTTGTAGGAAAGATATACCTCGAAATTAATTTTTTATACACAAGAAGTACCTTTATCGATTATTAATAAAATTGTTATCGAAAATAATAATTCTATGCCATTATAATCTTAACGGTATCTAGATTTTATATTACACAAATATTATAAATACGTACTGTGGCGATTGTAGTTTCGTATCCTATGATTAGGAAGTGTCTATCTATTTATGTATGTAATTTAATATTATTTTTAATACTTGTCCGTTCTTTTATTTTTTCTCAAATAATTATTTATTCTTTTTTCGAAGACATAAATATTAAATATTACAAAATATTGTAATCTATAATCTAATAAGCTTATACAAATTAGTAATTACACAAAAAAAAAATTAGATGTCAATAGTAGTTACTCCGTTTCCTGTAAAAAATGTTATAATTTGTCATCGGTTAAAAATGAAGACCTATAGTTGACATACCTTAAGTCCTGAAGAAGTAAAAGGTGATTAAATATGTGAGTTAAATAATAACAATTTCTATATTTTAAACTAATTTAAATTAAATCAGTATTATTTTTAATATGATATTATGTATGCTTGCACGTGTCTTTCAAAAATAAATAAAAAAATGTGTAGGTACGTAAAAAATTTGCGGGAGCGTGGTACATAAAGGAATGTGTAATAGGGAATCTTAAAATGTATCATGTTGAAGAGTAGGTGAATTAATTTTATCTGCAAGTAGCAGCACTTTAGGAATCTTTTGGAACATCATAGGTAGGTACTTCATATTAAGTGTACGTTTCTGGTAATTATTATTATTTTAACTCAAGATATGTTAGATGCGTTTAATTACGAAGTTAATGTGCGTATAGATAAGTACTGGGTATCTGGAATTAATTCAGTAGTTTTTAAAAACTTATTAAACGTCTATTAATTTTTAATTAATTTATTGGTTATACAATATATCTAAGATTTTAAAATAAACATATATTGATAACAATTAATAAATACAAAATTAATAATTTATCAGACATTTTATACCATTTTCATATAGGTTTGATAAAAACTTGAGTACTCGAGGAGAAATAAGTAATTCGAAATTCAAAAAATTAAATTTTTTTACTGTCATATTATCTAGAATGCTAAGAAGGATTGCATTATTATTTTTAAAAATTAAATAATTGTTTTGATGAAATACTAAGAATGTGGTAAAAAAAATATTATATTACATTATTATAGTTTTATATTATACCTATATAAGTATAGTATAACAGTTTATCGCCAGAAAAATATTTACCTATATTGCTCATATAAACATAAAAAGGTGGGCAAGTGGGCATTACTTTGCTTTAGGTACAGTAGGTGTCAAGTGGGTCACTGTAATGAATGTGTTAAATTGTAATTCAATGGCATAACATTGCATACGGAAAACAATTCTGAGCGGAGTCTGTCAACCTAAGATATTTTATATTATATTTATATTTTTGTTAGTAATTTATTTTTTAATAAGTAATGTAGTTATATTACATTCAATTGTCTATAAAAAAATATGTTATAATATTTTGAGAAAAGAAAACCTTACGAGGAACTTTATATTGCACTCTGAAGCTTTTTGACCGAGCGAATTTTATTTATCAGCTTTCATAAAAAAAAGTAAAAAATGTAAAACCTTTTGGAAATTATATCATGTGTAAAAATGATATAATAATACATATTATAAAAGTATTATGAACATTTCTTTTATCTATGGTTATTCGTTTTTGAATTACAACAAAATAAGAAAATCGATTTTGTCAAAAATAAAGGTAAAGGTAAAGGTAAACTTTTCCCAATTATTGAGAAAAGTACTGAGGATTTTTACTTTTGATTCTACGAATCACCACCTAAATTCACTTTCTTACCAGGAAAAATATTGAAATTGAATACCAAATTTTTACTCTTCGAAAGGTGCGGTGGCAGACACAAAAAAAATATGAAAAAACAACAAACTTCACAGTAAAATCAATACATTCGTCCGATCAGAATCTAAAAAATATTTAAATAGGTTTTGAAATCATAATTGTTTCAAAAAAATAGAAAAAATATACCGTAGTATTATTGGAAGTCTGAAATATGCGTATAGATTAACTGTATTTAAGTATTTCTACTTATAGAATACATATTTTGATTTAATATCAGATTTTCGTATACTGTTATTGATGTTACCTCACAATATTTAAACGAAATTGAAATCTAACACATCTGCTTTATAAATTCGAAAAGAATAATTTTTAGCAAAACACATTGTAAACGATTTTGATAAACTACTTTCATAAAAATATAATCATTAAATATTTTATAGTGATGCCATTGAAAAATATTAATCTTTAGATTTGACCTCGACCTAAAATTAATTTACCACATCACTTTTTTTTATATCAAACATAATATATTGATAATTTAATGTGTACCCACCAGTTACCAAACCTTCATCAATTAATCTTTATCTAATTATAATTGCTCAGCATTCGATGGTCAGCCGATGTCACCTTATTTATCACATATATATTGAAAAGATTGCAAGAAAATATTGTACTTAAATTTCAAATTAATATAAATGCTTTTGTATTATTTGAAACAACATCTGATATTTTTTTTTCTATTAAATTTATAAGCTTTCAACAAGCTCAACGATTACAGAAAAATATCTAGTACGTATCCACTTAATAATTAAGCTATAGGTAATAGGTTAGGTACCTATCCTCTATTTGTTATAGGTATAGAACGAATTATTTGATTGAATTCATAAAACACTATGTCTTATCTTTAGTCCTAAACTAGTGAAAAAATTGTCAGCCGGTATCTAAAAGTAATATGATTACAACTTCCTATTTACAATTACATTTATTTTTCCATAAATGTGATGTTTCATAATATGATGAATTTATTGTCAACTATATAATAGATCATTAAACTAAAATATAATTATTTTACAAACAAATTAAAATAAACTAAATTATAGGTAGGTTCTATAATAATAAATCAATCTTGTTAATTTAAAAATTATTTTGTTATTTAATCCAAAAAATGAAATACAAATTATTTTAGTATTCAAGATTGAGTATCTGAGTTAAAAAAATAATATCGAAATTAAAAGTAAAATTATTATTTGTATTTATGCAAACAGTGATTGGCGTATTACATTTGAACATGATGAAGATAGTTTTAAATTTTATTCTCATTCTAATTATTATTAATCATCGTTAAGACAAACAATAGCGATATAGATTGTAATGAAAGTTTGAATGAATGTTTTAATATTTAACTTTTGTATCTATCTTAAGATATATTAATAATATACCATTAAAGTTATTTTTGAAAAATCATTTTCAGAGAATTGTCTTATCCAGTTATTGCATTATAATTTAAAGTACATCAAAGATAATACAAATACACATAATTAATAGTTATTAATCTATTGGATTCTAAAAAATAAGTGAATGAGCTCATACATAAACTCGTGATGGTTTCGTGTTTCCACGTCATTTAACACGTGGAATAGCAAGGAGTTAATCGCAAATTAAATTCTTTTCAGCAAATCATCAAATCATAATAATGTGCATATATGTATAAGTGTAAAACATTAAACAATACAATTTTAAGCACGAATCCTTTTATAGGTAACTCAGATTGATTTGTTATTATTTTGTTTAGAAAAAATTAGCTTTAAAGTACCAGAAGAAGATACAAGAATTGTATCGTTTTAAATGCATGACATTTTAGATTCTAGGTGAAGCTATGAGTATATTATTGATTTTACAAGGATGTGTATTTATAAAAATTGTTTTGTCTGTCTTCACCTTTTGGGGCATTCAAAAATGTTCAACTTTGAATTTAGTTTCTGGTAACAAATTAAATTTAGTTGGTACATGGAGTGGTCAAACTCAAAAATGCTTGGAGTATTTTCAAAATAACCGAAAAAAAGACAAAATAAAAATACTAGAGAAAACTTGAATTTTTATATAAAACTATTAGGTACAGGTATAATATTTTGTAGAAGTCTATTTTGTGTTTTCGGTGTAATTCAAAAAACAAATGACTGTACTTGATTAAATTTTCGCCAAATGTTTATTCAAGTAATTTCTATCGATGGTAAAATTTTGACTATTTTTAAGCCATTACATTTTTTTTAGTTATATAGTTCCATAAATGCCACCAAAACATTTTTCACGGAGTCAAAAATCTTGAAAATTGAACCAGACTGTCTTACTCAATGTTCGGGTGCACTCGACACCTACAATTGTACAGCAGAGCGGTTACCTACTTTCTTTTAATTTGATTATTCGTTATTCGGAGGCGTGGACATTGCCACATTGGGAATATCGAAAATATTAAAAACCTTAGTACATTTTTCAACCAAATCCAAATAATTCATAATTTTTGTGAACAAGACGATAGTAATTAGTAACTGAGATTTAAATATAATAATTAATGACACATTGACACATGCAAAAAATACATAGGCAATCGAATCTTAAAACTTGTCCCTTTCTTTTTACTCTGATTAACAAGGTACCTATATTCTATCAGCCCTTTTTAATGCACGATCTTTAAATTTATTTTTGGATATGGTGCTAATATATTTTGAAATATGAATACAATATTATGTAGGTATTGTTTGATCAATATTGGATTAAAAGCAGAAATTTATGTTTATTTTTTAATCAAAAGTATACTGCATAGCTACTTATTATAGATAAGTATAGGTATTCATAATATTGTTATAGAGTTTATTGAATTAATTCAAATTTTGAATTGTCTCTTATGTGTAAATTAGATTATTATTATTTTTTTTATATAATTACCATCATACTTATGTTGTTATAAATCTGAAGTGTATATGTTTTCATAATAATTATTCAGGTTAAGTTTTTATATAAGTACTTACCTTTATATATAATTAAGTAATATGCTATTGTATAATGCGGGGATGGAAAACTTATTAATTTTAATTTTTTGTTTTCGATTTTGTTTATCGATTAAAGAAATATGTTTTGTTTCAACATTTTTAAACTTTCTTGTACAATGTAATTTTTGTGTATCGTTTCGAAATAACGTTTTGATAATTGTGTTTGTCTTTTCTTAAAAATTCTTACACATTATAATAGTAAACGCGCAATTTATAGGTAAGTACTTAAAATTTAAAATTTATATTTATTCATATTTAAATTCAAATTATATAATACATTATTGCCTATAATTATAAATTATAATTTATATCTTACATGGAAATAAAAAAGTACTAAAATTTGTGCATTAGTAAAGTTAAGGGCTCGTTCTAGGGTTAAGAACAAAAATAATCCTGATCTCAGAAGTTTAACATACAATTTGGTATATAAAATACATCTAAAAAAAAATCACTAAGTCACTCTTATGTCTTCCTACTCTCTAACTTCCTTTCTTCATCTGTACAGTCTAGTTATTAACAATTAGTTATCAAGATTACCAATTTTCCGTTAACATGATTATTTTTTTTTATCGAGGTGTAATTTATGTTTAGTTATGTTTTTTCGGTTTTTGATGTCTTTTTGTTATCGTTTTACAGTTGTTTTTTTGATTTTTAGTGTTTGATAACGTTTTTTTAAATATGTTTTCAGTTTCTGGTATAATACATTAGTATTTCTAACACTGAACAGTTTAATAAGCGTAAGGAAGAAGTATAGTTTGAATCTTGAATACAGGGTTATTTTTTTAATTGGTACTACCTAAAAAATTAAAATTATACTTTATTTCTGCAACTGTAGACCGTTTGGTTTATTTTTTTTTTTTGTATTCGCTGAGGGTGTGATACCTAAATAACCTGAATAATTCATAGGTTAATTATATGGCTGACAGAGTGACATTTTATATGAAACTGATAAGAAATACATATTTTTCTAGTACTTTTTTGTATCAAAATATTGTATACTCAAGAAAATGATTTTCTAATCCATCGAATAGGCCAGCACTCATATTGGATCTGGTGGGAGGGTATGATTTGCAATACCACCCGTCGCACAAGCGCTCCCTCTGTTAACGATCATCAGCGTAAACATTTTGATTTGACCCAGTGAACTAAAAACTATTAGCTTAAAGCCTATGGTATAAATATTTGGGTTTTCATAAACGTACGCCATACAGTATATAATATTATCATCATCAAATGTATTTTTTATTTTTAAGTTAATTAATATATTTGTATTTTAATTATATACAATTAATATTATAATAAATATCCATAGAAATGGAGGCTAACCGCCTCCGCTCAGAACCGTTTTTTGTAAGCAATGATTTATAATTGAATTCAAATTGACACATCCACCACAGTGACGTACTCGATGACGAGGTTAATTCAAAACCAATACCATATAGCAATATGACTTCCTCGGTTTTAATCAAATAGTATAACTATAAAAAATAAAACTTTGGGTCAAAACAATGTAAACGTATTCATACACTATGTATTAAATATGTGTACACTATACTTTGAGGTTTAAGCCACAATAATAAATGTTATAAATTTATGGTATATTATTTTTTAAATATAGAAACGAGTTCTCCATTAATAATAATTGTAAAACAATACTTTAAGAAGGTAACATTTGTTTTAAAGGTATAATTGTGAATATGAATTGTTAGCAGCACCAACGTATATACGTAGGTGTACCATTCATGTAAAGGAAACTCGATGTATACAATAAATAATAATAGTATATATTATTAAATATTCAGTTATATATATTATATAAATATAATATATTATTAATGTAGTTAAAACGACTTTGGATTCCAAATGATAAGATAAATAATATCAAAATAATTCATAAAATAGTTAGGTACATAATATACTGGGTGATTCCCCACGCTCACCCTTATTTATTTTCCATTAATAACGAAGTTTATTTAAATTCTGACTTTCGGAATTTGTATATATTATACTCATACATATATAGGTATATTATTTATTTTATTTTATATACTCAACAGTCTTTGAAGTTTGGGTGTATTATTTAAAGATTTCGAAAATCAGATTTTGAATAACTGCATATTATTGTCGAAAAAAGGGATTGAGGAGTATGATTGGTGAATCACCATGTACATGTAGACAGTCTGAAATATGAGTATAAATTATTCATCTTCATAATTTGGAATGTTATACTATAGTATAAATATGTGATACATTCTGTACTTATACATAAAGAATAATCTAGAAAAAAATACAATAATAGACCGTTAATCTGAACAAATAAAATAAATATAGCATATTGGTGTGTCAATAAAAAGTAACACTTGACAAATAAGGGGATATTAATGTATTATGTACAATAATACATATTATAATATATTTATACATTAAATCGTGTGAAATCCTAACGTCCTTAGTAGGTTTCAACTTTTTAAAAAACCATGTCAATTATTATTGTTGACAATTTTTTATTTGCATTTTGCTGCTCCCGCATGTTTTTATAATATTATTTTTTATTGTGTGTTTTGATGTAAAATTCGCATTGAACTATGCACCAAATGACTAGCACACAATGCCCCCCGCCCGAGTCAACCACCACCGGCGGCCGTTTTCGCCTCGTGAATCCTGTACAAAACGTTTGACGTCATCAGCTCGTAGGCTATGGGGTTTTATTTATTTATTTTATTTTATCCTGCTCCGCCGTGTACCCGACCCGACCGACATCATCCCTCGCCCTCGCCACCTCCCGCCCAACGACTCCGACTTAAAAACCGCCACCCCGTGGGAGGCTTTATGTAATAACAACTTCGTTGTGTCACGGGATTTCGTTTTCACCGCCGCCAACGCCGCCGCCGCTTGCTCGCTCGGTCGAAAATATCCCGCGAGTCTGTGCCGATCTCGCGGTGTGCGTTTCGCGGCGGCGGCGGGTTGTTGTGTGTGGGTGTGGGGGGGTATTTTTAAAGGGGTGGTCTGGTGTGGAGGGCGCACGATGGGATACATGGCAATTATGCCACCGCCGCCGCGGCGAAGCGAGGACCGCCCCCGGGACACATCCGGGACGCGCGCGGCGTGCGAGTGTGTACGCCTACGCGAGGGCCGCCGTGACGTCAGAACCCCCTAGCAACGGTGCTGCCGCTCGTGACGTATACACGGCTGTGACGTCAATCATCATATTGGCCGGAGCCCCGGAGGCGCGACGCTCGCCGTGGCTGCCGTCCGGGCCGCCTTGCATTCGGTCTGTCACACGCGCTCCGTACGCTCTGCCGTTCTGTTCCTTTAGTTGTTAATAAAAACGTTGTTTTTTTTTTTTTTACACAGTATATAACATATTATTATATATCCCACACAAACTTTTTCGGACGGTTTTTGATCGTAGTGTCGTGTTTTTTGCTAACGGTTTCGAAATATTACTAAATCGATTTTTTTTTTTCATATATATTTTCCAAATTATATAATAATATTATAAAGTATATTATCGTACAAAATATATTTCTACATATTATTTGTGTACCGTCATAGTTTTTGGTCTTTTTGATTTTGAATTAAAATTCAACGCTGGCAGCCCAACAGTTCCAACGGAGGAATTACTTAACCGCCTTTGGTAAGTCAATTATTTAATCTTAGTAATACCAAATTAATTGCATTTCAAAACAAAAAATGTATACTATGGTAACATTAAAATGATTATACGTTAATAAAAATAAAATACTATACTGTTCGGAACACGTGCTCAAAACCGGTTGGGTGAACACCTCGGTAATCGGGATATCAAGCTGGTATTATAGTGATCAAAATCTATCCTGTCCCAAAATACTATTATTTTCTTTAAATGATCATCAATTACAAGTAATCATCAATTTACACGAATTTCCCCTGTACCTACCTATTAAGTAATATGGATGTCATAAATCGATGTGTTTGGAAATCCCAACACTAGGGAAAATAGGTGTACATCTGTAGGTAAAATTGAATTTAAAAATCTCTTGTGGAATTTACTGTTAATTAACTATTACAATTTCTATTTGTGTTGTCAGTTTAAGGGAAATTAATAAAATCTCGTACGAATACCGTCATCAAAACATCTGAATGTATAAATGGAAACTATTCGAAGTAGATATCTGTAACAGTGATCTAGGGGCTAGGGCACTTAATTATGTTACACTCATTGCAATATTTCAAAATTGTTGATTAGATCTATCTTATAAATAAGTTTATGAGCCATGAGTAAAATACATTTTTATTGGCATAGGGGTTCTCAATATTGTAAATATTATACCTATTATTGAAATGAAAAACCATATTTTTTTTAAATAAAATCAAAGGACTTCGATCTTAATCAGAACACGTTTATCTATCGATTAGGCGTTGACATTTAACCTATTAGCAACATTTTTTCCAATCCCCACTTTCTTTCATATTTGACTTTCACCTTCATTGTTAATTTAAATTTAATAATAATGAGAATAGATGATTTGTTATTTGTATTTTCTGCACAATAGTAGAGAAATAATTATTTTTGGTCAAAATTTCTTTAAAAAAAAAAAATAATAATAAATTTAGGTATATATATACATTCTAGATAATATTTATTTTTAAGATTTTGGCGATATTACGGTATTTGCCTTGGAAACCGTTTACTTTCTTTGGATGGAGGAATTTGGTTTACAAATGGGGAGGGGAAAACACCATGTATACAAAATTTCACCTTGGGTGAAGCATCGACCGTTAAAGGACGTGTCCCCGCGAACGCCATCAATTGTTGTTGTACGTTTTTTAAAATGGTTAATTAAGAAAAAACGAAAACGATATAGGTCAATGGCCAATAGAGAAGATACCAGCGGGTTAATACAATTGTGTGTGTAATCTAATGGGAAAGCGTTAATATAACGGATTTTGTGACTTACACGCTATTTGAAATTTACCAATAGCAATTTACTTTATAATTTTCAACTTGTGCGTGTATGATAATAAATAAAACTACTCAAAGTGATTAAACTGCAGCAATAGGGTTATTAAAATGCACTTTTTAAAATTCAAACCATTTTCATTTTTGTTATATAAGTATAGTTTTATCTGAATATTTTATTGAGTCAACATGAATAAATTCAAAATGAATATAAACTATTAACTCCAACGATCCTATCATAGTCTATCATAAAAAAGAAAATAGCAAAATATTATTATGTCTTGTAAATTGTACATGCTAATACGCTATATCTAAATAATTAAATATACCTAGAATTTGAACAGTTAAAAATATTCGCATTTCATTTGTATTAAGTACTTACAACTATGTTTTTATATTTCAAAATATTGAGCAATTATTTTGCAGTTGACAGAAATTAAAAGCAAATGTTCAAGGTGAGAAAATATAAATAAAAATAAAATAATACAATCTAGTAAATTGTGTGTTCACTTAATTTTAATTTTATAATTAATGCGTTACAGCAATAATATAATAATATTATTATTAATTGTATAAATAATAATATTAATAATCATTTTTTTTAAATGAATATTTGCAAAATTCAATACAATTCTAACTACCCATTTATTGATTTCGAATCGACACCTCATATTATAATATTATATGTATATTATATTACCTCCATACTTTTAAAGGTCATTATTATTTTAAGCATAATTGTTACTCAAATAATACAAAACAATGAATTAAACAATAGTATTTTCAGTTTATAACTTAAAAAGTTTAAAATTTTACCTAGTGATTAGTAACCTAGTTTAAAAAAAAAATTGTTTGTATGTTTACATACAAAGTAAGGCAAATGGTAAAAATAAGGAAGACACCTTTAACCAATTTTCTTTTGGATAAACTTTTACATTTTTAGTTTTTTAAATGTACATAGATACTTTTAATTTACCGATTTAATTACCAGCACGTGCTAATAAAACAATGAGAAAATGATGACCCATAAAATTCGCTGTCGATAAAACCATTAAAACCATTAGGTTAACAACGATTAAAATGAAAGAGTTTGCCAATGTTAATGAAGATAATTCAAAGCGATAACGAATCAAATAATTAGTTATAGGTAGGTATCACCGTGTCAGGTTTTGTTTGTTATTTTGTCTTGGCAAAAATCAAATACCTAAAAGTCTTAACTTAATTGAACAAAAAACACTTTCAATTTTATAATACTAAGCATATTTACGTATAAGTATATACTTAAAAAACTGTTGATAAAAATGTTATTGCTGTAGATATTTCAAAACATATAGTGTTGGCCTATAGTTATTATTGTATTAGTGTATAATATATTTAAAATTCATTAAATATGTGGTTACTGTACGTTAAAAATGATTGTTGTTTCGAAATTGATGTCCAACTTTGTTTGAATGTTTAGGTATAATTAGTGACTAATCAGTAAAAATGTATTTAATACATCGTAATATACTTTATTTTATTTTATTATTTATGAATCTATGATTTCTGTAAAATTAAATGTATTTAATTTTTTCAAAATTTTTTATTCGTTACTGGTATAATAGTGCAGTTGGTATGTATATTCATATTAATATTAGAAGAGGGGCCAACTTTTTATGTACATTTATATACCTTCCTTTAAAAATATTACTAATTATAAAAATTGTAATTACTAGCAGAATGATTGGGATTTGGAAACATACTTGCGACCTACTTGCCAATAACCAACATCTTCGAATAATTAATCAGTAAAAAAAAGTGACTTGGGCTATCCAGCATTAGAATTATAGGCATTTTTAATAATGTCGCAAGATTCCAAGGCATAAATATTTTCAGGTTCAGTCAAGGTCGTAAACTCGATTCCACAACTTGTCCAAAAATAGATTTAGCCTGGTTTGCTTTTTTTCACCAATCTCAGTTTTCTATTTAAAATAATATAATAATACTAATATTGTAATTTATAATTTATAATATCATCATCGTTTGTGTTTTTCTGTATTTATTTGAATATATCAATACGATAAGCAGCCTGACAAGAATATAATATTA
>PVMI01072147.1:0-14530 GCA_008528875.1 Aulacorthum solani | reverse complement strand
CACATTAATGATTAAAACAATATAATAATATACAATATTGAATAATAATAATATAATCTACAATGGTTAAACGCTATTATTTTGAGGATTTTTTCTCGTAATTTATTTTTGGAGCGTACGAACACAGACCTTGTTCAATATTGTTGTATGTTTTATTTCATCGTATAACATTATTGTACACCACGTGTGGTAAAATACACACAAGCTTAAGTATCGATCGACTACGTTTTCGGAAGTTCCATGACGTGTACGCATGTAGTCAGTCGCAGTGGCGATTGTTTTCGTTCGTATTTTGTTGATGGATCTCCCGGTGAAATCGATCGCAATTTAAATAGTTTTAAACGCTTCAATCCCCTTAGGGTCTTACTTGTATTTTTGATCAGTGTGTTTTACGTTTTTTCTATTCCCCAAAGGGGAAAAGTTTATTTCCTTTTTGCGCCCAGCCACCTATTATAATAATTAATTCGGGAAACGCTGTTTTACATAAATTTGTTGTAGGTATATATATATCTGTAGTAGTTATCGAGAGAACCGTTAAAACACTAATTATTAATAACTACGAAGTTCAATTAAACACTCTTTTTTAATAAATTAAAAAAAATAATAATCCTTTCCGGTGGGCTACCACATTTTCTTTAATTTAGGTACAATAAGTAATAGTTTTTAATTAATCAGGATTTAGTTTTTTTGGTTGTTGAATTAAACATTTAAATAATCCGACGTCAAGTTTAGTTAATCGGTTAATAGTCGGGTAAGTATAATATATTACACTAATTACTAATAAGTAGTAGGTATCAGTTATTGCATTTACTGTAGTAAATATTTTACAAATTTCGTCTACTGTATACCTTTATGGATTGAGCTATATTTTGTCATTTTGAACTTGGATAATATAATATTATGTTCTTCTTCAATAAAATATGTATATTGTAGGTTAATAGCTTGGTAGCTTGTGTTCTATAATTCTATTATACAACAAACACGCTTATATACACGTGAAGTTTGCTTAATATTTAAAAACTTTCACTGATTAGGAAATATACAGGGTGATTGTCTCAACATAAATGGATTAATCTCTTAAAATTTTATACCATACCCAAAAAAATATTTTTTTTATCTGCAGTAGGTACCTATAACTTATCTTCGCCGTAAAAATAACTTGATTTTAAAATTCTGTAATCATTACTTTGAACTTATAGTCTTTTTGGTATAACTTTTTTTTAGGAATTCTTATTATTTTCCTTAATTAGGTTGGTATATAAATTATATTGACGATTGAGTACATTGACTACTAAATACTGATAAACAACAAAAGTATCGCCTTGTACACCAATATTATAAGAATATGATGCACTTGTTTTTGCTGAGCTCAACAATGTTATTTTATCATCGAGTATTAAAAATATGTCAGTAAATACTTGAGCTTCGGCGATATTTATTTTTCGTTTTAAAAATATAGAGCTATATGGTATAATAACATACAAAGGAAATTGTTTTCCTCTAAAAATTATCAAATAAGATAACACCTAGATTCGTTTTGAATGTCGATAATGAATTAAAAAGTGCACCTGTTGAATTTAAAACGTATGTCAATATTCTCAATATAACTTATCAGGTATCATGCGATAACCCGAACATAAATTAAGCGTGGGTTCGCGTATCCCATTAGCATTTCCTAAATGTAATCAATAATACCATTACATATGTTCTTACTTAAAATAAATACTTCAAAACAATTGAACCTTGTGCAGGATTAGTTTTATTAATCATGTGTCAATACTCAATTGAATTCTTGATTTAATTGCACCATTTATACTTGTTGTGCTTTTAATTGATATTTAATATTTACTGAAGTGTTGTTACTTGTTATGTTTTATATGTTTTTTAGATTTGTTTAAAACGGTATGAATGTATGTTAACACCAGTATAAAATCGATATAAAATACAGGTGGATACTGAGTGTAAAACACTTTTTTTCGTCTCTATTATTTAATGGAAATAATATCCTATCAGAGATCAATATCTAAAATTTTGAATCATACGTTATTATAAACTAGTTGATTTTTGATAGTTACCCATCGATTTTTAACGAATATTTTTAGAAATTTGTTTTTGGTGCGGATTTTGTTTTTTAGTTGTTATAGAATAGTTTAATACTTTAATGATTTAATTTATAACAATTTAAAAATTGTACTCTTATTCCCTAAGCCACTTAACCGCACACTACAATACTGTGTATATAGTATATATTTTACCCCGTTTTTTACATTATTGCATCAATGCTAAGAGTTATAAGTATTTTTTAATTGTAATATTTTATGTACCCGCATTGCTAGTTTAAGAATTAAAATATCGCAATGCACAAATATAGATAATGTTCTCACCTTAAGGTGTTATAAACTCGTTAATTCACTCTAATAGTAAACCGTAGTAGTAAACTATTAAAGTTAACAACACAAAATTGCATTCATTTCAATGTGAAAAAATAAATAAACTTTTTAATTTACTAGTTACAATATATCAGTATACCGAAAAGCTCTTAGCACCTTATGCCACCAGCAGCTTGGTTAATTTATTATTTTGAAATACTTAAATTAGAAGAGAAGTGACTGATGTAGTGATGTGCAGAGGGAAATTATTAAAATATTATTCTAATAATGTTCCTAGGGATAAAAGTTTTGGTCAAATTTATTTTTTTATCATATCTACCTTCAACAATTTCTGATGATTACATTTATCCAATCTAATCAATAATTATTAGGTAATAGATACATTATTGTTTTTAACATTTTAAAATGTATTACTAAATTAATAATTTTTCCGTTGTTTATTTTATAATTATTATTTCCAAAATTATCTCTATTACCAAATTATAATATTGTTATGATATATTATAATATGTTTTGAGCTATCTTAGTTTTTACTAGTAGCCACGATTATAAAGAAATAATAATATAATTATTAATCGTGATAGTTGTTAAAAATAATAATAATATTAATAAAAAAAACTTATAAACAGTAGGTAGATCATAATATTATTAATATTATATTTTAATAGGAAATTATTAACGTTTATTTCATACACCATCGCTTCTCCTCGCTAATCCAAAATATCCCGAAGACCATGATCTATTATGAATATACCTCCTTGAAGGTAAATGGCAAAACGGATTTTTTCGTGAGACCAAACTTATACAATAGATAGTTTATCTAGTTAGTACTAAGTACTGTAGATTATAAGATCCAACTTGTATTAAATTGTATACATAGCAGACAGCATCATAATCGTTCACTAAATTGCAGTGGTCTGGAAAACGACGGGTTGTTCTCGAAATAGATATTTTAACATAGCATTAAACGTTGTAGGGAGCTGTTTCTCACCGCCTCTGAAATTATAAAACATTTTTATCGTTTTAAATGACTGATATTGTACTATTTGTACTAGACATGTCACATTAAATACTTAAATTATAGGGGCGGAGGTATAGAAGGATTTCCTCCTCCTTCGGGCTACACCGTTGTCTTAAGTAAAAAATCAAATGACAAAATACATTTGTTTAGTTAATTGATATTTTTCATTTCGATACTTAAGATTAGTTTGCAATTGGAAGGTTTTGTTTATCTACTATAGCTGTCACAAAGTTTGGATGTGTATATATTTCTGTTTAACTAAAGATATTCCACGTGATACATCAAATCCATTAAAACAAACATTATCATTTTCTCTCTTCAATTTTAATTTTGTGGCTTTTTTTAGCCAGAAACCAAAAAAAAATGCAATTAGGTTTTCAAATATTGTTTTATTTTAAAATCGTTAATCAATAATAATTTTAAACTAGCAGCTGACAATTTCTTTACATATCAAATATATCCCATAACCCGCTGTGAAAAAAACATGTAGAGTACGTATTTTTAACGGTATTTTTAACCATGTATGGCTTGTACATTCTAAAAAATGTAAAAATGTTGGTCCAAACAGGATCTGGTTTATTTTGTAGGGGATTTTTTTTATGCTAAATGTTATATTATACCTACTCATTGGATTATTTCGATACTCGTTGCATAACATTGTTGCGAATATATAATGTTTTATTCAATAAAATTAACAAATAATAATAACTAATAGTATGATTAGAATAGTTCCTTAATTTTTTGAAGAGGGGCATCATTTTATAATATTTTATCATGTAAATGGATCAATAATGTATAAGTACTAAATAAACTAAAGCAATTAACCTCCATAAAAAATAATTAAATATATGATGTATTGGTGAATAATAAATAATAAAATAATATCAAGAACTGTTATTAGTGCTTAAAAATCTTACCTAGACATTAAGCAATTCTTCCAAGTCCAAGCTTATAAATTGTAGTATGTGGATTTATATTCTTGGACCAAATATTGTGACCTAGGAGCAAATAAAAAACCAGGAATCGAAAATGTTTTGCAAACACAGCTTTTTTGCTGCTGGAACATGACAATTTCGGGTTATTTGTTTTTTACGGTCTCAGCCATAAGAATCATGGCCACTAGTCTCTTGCACGCGCCATTAACGTGTCGGTATAACGAGGCTAAAATATGTTAAGGTTTTTTGTCATGTGTCTTCCTCTATGGAGACGCTGGGGGCGGAGTTGAGTGCAAACAACAATTAATTAGATATTTACGTTGAAAACATAATTTAACGTGACTTACCTGAAAACGGAAATAATTATTTTTAAAGTATAAAGAGTGTTAAAAGTTTCTAGGAACTTTTGGTTTTAAAATAACATCTCTGGTGAATTTTACTTATGTTTATTGATGCTGCAGAAAAATGCCGGCTTGACGTTCCCTCTTAACGATATGTTCCAAATTGTTACTCGGAAATTATTAGCATTAGTGTACCTAATTTAATTAAAATCGTATTAATGCTTAAATTGCATCGTCCATTGTTTGACTATGCATAAAATTATTGAAAGTTAACATTATTCTCGACATTATTCTTAGATTGGTAGATTTTATGTTTTTATTTTTATTATCATATTATCCTAATATTGTACGTTCTAAGAGAAAACGTAGGCTATCATAACTTTTTTGCCATCGAATATATCAACTGAAAATAGCTGAACAATATTTTTAGAACCGAAACGTATACTTAACTTACATAGCATATTTTCAATTATTACGACGCACGTAGAAAATATAAAAATGTAAGAATTTGCACAAATACACATTGATAACAAGCCTAAAACATTATCTCGATAGCAAGCACGTGTATTAATTACTTTTTATTCACATAATAATATTATATTACTACGAGCTAATTACGTTGCTTATAGATTTTAATTTGGTGATTTCCCAAGTACATGATAAACTCATTTAACTATTAACGTGTGCGCGAACGCACGCACACACACACACATACACACACACATACACACACATGTTATGTTATGTAACAACTGCGAGTTCAAAATATTAATTTTTATTTTAGTACACATTTTAATAATGTTTAATATTTGAATTCGTTGGCATTGATCCAAATTGTCGCATTTCATTTCTTTTTTATATAAAAAAAATAACAGGCAATGTCTATATTAAATATAATTATATATTTTTTTTATCAATGCCCAGAGTAGTATAATATCACTGATAATGTTCGTTAGGAATTGTCGAGCTATGACCATTTTTCATAATTCGATGTTTTCTCTTTTCAGCACGGCGCTAATTATTTCACCGCAATAATATTGTGAACAACCATACACAATTCTACTCATTGTTGTAATTGGTGTCTTTGCTTCAAATTAAATATAAACACCTGTATCTCACCTGTTATTATGGTTGGTTCCATTCACTAATTTTACGTAATGTGTGTCTGTTGAAAATAATAGTTATTACTTATTGTACCACTCTAGACGTTTTTTTCATTTTTGTATAAAATGCATAATATGATATTATGTATATTACGTAATGTTATAGAGGGTAGAATTATCTTATATTTTAAAAACAATCAGAGTTACATATTATTATATTGTATACATTATGTATGTGAGTATGTGACATGAATATATTATTGTTAAATAATGATATACATAAACTTAAAAAGTAAATTATTCAACTAAAAATATTAAATTTTTTAAATTATAAATTTAAAACATCGACTGCAACTTTTTGAGCTATAATATAATTCTAAATATTGTGTTTTTACGTGTAGTAATAATAATTATTAAAACTTGACATTTTCCATCTCATTTTCAAAGTTTAATTGCTCCAAATAAATTACAACAACTCATTCCTCTATTGTCTATTTTATTTTTATATCTTTCAACATCCCCTTCAATATTTAAAATATATTCTTCGCCCTACAAAAATATCGGTGTAACCAAAACAGCTCGTATCCATTGTTTGTTGGTTCCCAATCGGCGAAAAAGGTTTCATGAATTCGTAAACTACTAAACGGTTCCGGTATTTGACAAAAAAATACAGTCTTTATGTAGTTATGTATATATGAAGTGGGAAGGAACTTGTAATGTTAAAAAAAGAAGCCATTGGGAATTGATGTACATATTTGTACGACGGGAGCTATTTCAAAATTTACCTTTTTGTAAGACGAGATCCCTCGGGGAAAACGGGAGGGCTATACCCTCAAATATATTATATTCCTATCTGTTCATTCTTACAGGCTAAACAATTTAATTATTGATGTATATTTGTATTTTGTGTATCATTTATATTTTCCAATTTAATTTTATAAATTATAATATAACTTATAACATCGTCGATTTAAATTTAATTTTTGAACTGTCGAAATACTATTGTAATACAAAATATAAATAATAATAAAACTAAAAATTAAAAATCTATCACAATCATCTTTGCAAGTAAAATATTGTTGTTTTATAAAAAAAATACCGCATCAAAGAGACCTAAGAACTTTTTTTGTTAAAGGAATTTATGATAATATAACAGCAAAGTTATAATTGTATATTATGTTCAGACAATCATTTATTGTTGGTCCCCATACTAATAACATTTTTTCGTTAAAGTTAGTTTTTATTACAAAAATATATATATTTTTTTATTTGTTCTGTATTGAATGAAAATGATGTGATTCTCAATACATTCGATAAAATAATAAGTTTTTGTGTTTAAAAAACGAATTAAATTTTTTTTTCTAGACGATTTCGCACAAAAAATTAGTGTAGTCAGTCATGTTTATTTATCATATAAATTTCTATCGTTTTTTCAGCTATCGGTAAACGTAGCAGTTTTAATGATTATTGTTTATACGGGTCTCCGACAAATAAGTATAGTAATTAGGGATGTAAATACATATTTTGTGATAGAAATCATTATTTGTTTATATCAGTAGCGTAAATTATTACAAATCCTAGTATTTATGATAGCAGTGGTTTTAAATACCAATATAGGCATTCAGTGGCAGCTTTATTGGAGTTGCAGGGGGTACAAGGTCAGGTCATCGGGGCCTCAAGGCTGAGGTTGTTTTAAAGACCTCAGGGTGTTGATTTTTAACTTTGTAAGAAAATAAATTATTAACATAATATTGTGTATAATGCTAGAGAAAAAAATTACAAGCTCCCCTTATTTTAGACTGTTATGGACTCAGTTCTATTCCTGTTTGTGACTTGATTTAATTGAATACATAAGCCATGAGGTACCTAGTTGAAATATTTTCTTTTTTAAATCTTCACTTTTAATAAACATCAAAAAATATAAATAATACATCATATGTAAAGGTATTTATAAAAAGCAGTTTTTTTTATAAGTGGTATCATATAATAGTAGCTGCACACTGGTCCCTTGAGTCTTGGATCCGGTACTGTAGGCATTATATCATTTTTTTTAGTTTCATTTTTCATCAGTTTTTATTTTAGTTTTGGTTTTTAGTATTAAAAATTATGAAAAAAAAAATTAATACCTAAGTAGCTAATAGGATTTTAAAGTAATTTGAATTAAACCTATGGGTACATGACATTAATACGTTCATTTACCATCCATATCAATATTTATCTGTCTTATATTGTATAATGTACATCATTATTCTCTAAAAATATTCTTTATAATGTAAGCAAATAATTTAATGATACCTAAATTCGGAGAGGCTACAAGAGTTGCTGAAGCAGCGTTGGGTTGTTACCCTAATTCGAGTGTTTTATAGGGGTTCAAAATTTCCCGCTGTGTATAAATAATGCGAGAAGTATGACATAGTGTTGATACTTACTATATTGAGCCACCCTTCGTAATTTGACATTGTGGCGTCGCTTTGTACTCGAATTTGGTCCCTTATTTCACTTAAATTGATTAATTTTTTAAGACGAGTTGAATGAAAACACATGTAATTTGATTAAAAATAATCGTAAACTCAATTTTTTGAATTTGTTAATCAACATGAATAAACTGAGAATTTAAATAATTGTGTAAGCCAATGTGGGTACTTAAACGTGACCGTAATGCATGGTGGATAGTAATATTATTATCGTAGGTTGTATAGAGGTACCTATCAAAGTTTGTCGATTGACGACGTACATATTAATATTTAATGAATATTAATTATTTTATTATAATTTTTGCCGTAGACTAGAGAGTATAGAGGGTAAACAGACACCAAAATTATAGCTATGCATTCATAATTATAACACAAAAACGTGTTTGAATTGTTGTGTATAGTTGTAAACTTGTATATTATATGTAGGCGTAAAGGTGTATTGGTGTGTACTTTTAGTGCATCATTAATAATAAGGAGTTATAGGTACTCCAATTTATGGAAATTGAGTTTCAGTTCCCAAGAGAGCAAATGATCATTAAAATATTATTCTTAGAATTGTATTTATGCTTTATCGTGTTTTTCACTCTAATGATTATTCAAATAACTCAATTACTAATTTTAGTTTTTAAGCCTTCCTCGATATTTATATAATATTTGTTTTACTTTAAATTTAAATTTAAATTCTAAATGTTCAAATGTCTTTGAAAAAAAGGACGCATAATATTATATTATATTATATCTTTGATAAAGTTATTTGTATGAATCAAAACTACTTATTGGGAACCTTGTAATACATTTTCAAGCTTTAGTTAGCTATAAAAATTAAAATTTCGGTATATTAACTATCTACAAAATAACTTTCAAATTTTTGAGATTTACACTAATTTTTTGAAAATTTGAATTTTAAATACTTGTAATTTAATAATATGCTATGGGTAAGAACTACGTGTGAGGAACGTCGTATTGAACTTTTAAGATTTTTGACCAAGCATGAAAATGTTTTTATACATTTATAAAAAAAACTGAATAAATACAGTATAATATTAGTCATAATATTTATAAATTTGTATATGATGCATAAAAATTATAATCTTAGTAATAATGAAATGTTTAAAGTATCCACAGTTTTTTTTACGTTTAAAATACGCTGTCTTCTAAGTACTCTATTGTGGCAACATTTAAATTTCAAATTCTTTTAAAATAAAATTGCGCCTAGGTATGTATTTTCAATAATTTCTATAAGAAAAACTTATATGATATGAGTAACAATGTATTGAAGCTTTTAATTTACGAAAATTTTGATTAATGAAAAAACTAAATATAATAAAAAATTGACAATTTTAATATGAAGTCAATTAATCTAGTCTCCATGTGGAGATAATATAATGATGCATCATTTTTATTCATTTTTAAATTACAACAAAAAACAAAATATATTTTGTCTAAAACTGGCTTTGAGTATTTATAATTATTTCCGCCGTATTTTTGTTTTTCCTGTTTATTTTTGAAAGCCTCAAAGTACCTACTAGATCATATTTGTTACTGGAAACTAGCCTCAACGTTGAAGATGTAATTATGTTTTCTGTTCCTGGTGATAACATTAGACACTTAAAAAAACCAACCACATGACCACTTCTTTTTTCTCTATTTATTAATAGTTATGTCATTATGCCGTCTTAGCTCATTTTAAAATCTTTCGGCTTTGCCGACAATATCAAGCTATATTTTAGAAGATCAGATGTATTGAAGATTGCTACCATCACACCTTTAAAGAGATCTCGACTACATTGTAGTCTTGACTTGCAAGGTGGTCCAACCTTTTATGGTTGGCGGGCCAATTTACACATTCATAAACACTAGGGGGGCACCAAAAGAAAAAAAATGTATTTGTATTATGTTTTATAACAAACATATTGTAATAATATAATGTAGTATAATACACGAGTTATCACGTTATATAATACGTATAGATTATTACTGCCGTCGCCCCATCTTCCACCGCCTTAGTTTTTAATTCATCACACTTATAACACAAACATTATTAAATATATGTCTTCTAAGAAGGGCTAAAAAAAAGGTTTACAGAGCCGCGGGTTGGACCACCCTGATCTAGACCAAATTTCAAATGTCTTGTTCGAGTTTTAATATTCTATAGAGTAAGTCCATGGTATTTTCAAGGGGCCACACGTCTATTAGCTATTGCTACTCCATAAATGGCGTAATTCTCACTTTCGTTGATAGTGCCTTTGATTTTGAATTCGTTTTTGTCCCTTATCTTTCTAATACCTACATCAGCACTATTTCCTGTAAATCGTTCAACATTTTGCTAGGCTTTCTAAAAAGGGTTGCTGTTGAATTTAAGGTTGCTGCGTTCTGAAAGTCCTTAGACTTATTGCTTTCATTTGGCCAATTATGGAATACTTGTCGGTTGTCTAGAATCTGTATATGCCTACCCACGGTCGACTGACAACAAATCGAACTCATCCTGCTTCTAGCTTTCGAGGGTTTCAATTATACCAATCCTTCACCATTATTGATCCGTTTCCCTTGTGTTCCTGGTACTCAATCACCTTACTCCGCCCAATCGTCGTCTCCTTAGTGACCTATTCATTTTCTATAAGCTCCTTGGTGGAAGATTGACTCCCTTTCTCACTTCTTGTCTCTTGAGCATGTTATTTTCAGAGGTCCCGCCCACCTTATGCTTATAATCCAGCTGCTTTTGCTGTCCCCTCTTGCTGCACAAATAAACTTATACTAACTACTTACCAGTTAGTTAGATGTATGTGTCTTCCCAACAAGAATGACTATACCTACTCCTCTTTTCCTGTTTTTAACGGATTTTCCTATTTTTTGACACATTTTACTGTTTGTTTTCGTGTTTCTATCTGAATTCTAAGCTACATAGTTCCATTGTTATGTACTGCTGTATTGCACTATATTATGTTACCTTTTAGTACAACCCTGTTTTATATTTTAAATAGGTTCATTAAAATAAAACATTCATCGCTACACTCGGAATTTAAAATTATGAAATGGCTGAGTGTATAATACATTAATAATATTATGATCATATTACTATGATATAGATAATAATAATAATAAAAATTTTAGTAATGAATTGCGTTATCTGTAATTTGAATGTTGACTCACTTTCAGTTGTATACTGTAACAGAGTATATACACCATAAAGACGTCACGTATTACATTTAAAATTGAGTAAACAAGTTTTGTTTGTTCAAGTCTTTGTGCTATCAACTATGATAAAAATATTTGCTGTGTATAAAATACAGGGTAGAGCTTAAGTAAGAGTAAGCTAAAGAAATAACATATGGCGTTGTGTGGGAATCAGCCTTATTGTTTCATTTATTATTTATTATTTTTAACAAAAGCACGGAATTTAAACAATTTTTATAATGTTCTATAGATTTTACCTTAAAAGGTACCTATTCTAGTAAGCAAGTAGGAATACAATATGTTCATTATTTTATATTCATACACGAGGGATGAAACGATATCCTTTTTTTACATGTATAGTTATACTTTTTAGAAAATCGTGAATTTATTTTGTTATGATATTTGATGTTGTGAAATGTGAATATTTTGTTATTGAAATACACCGATGCATTGCTGTGGTGCGTATAATGAGGTAAATTTAACGTACGTGCCACTTTAGTGCACCACGAATCGGATAAGCTCTGAAAGTTGAAACATGGGGTTTAAAATCGATTTTATATTATATTTACGAGGGAGCCAAACGTGTAGATCGCTATATTTATGATGTGCCGACGAGTTTCCAATAATATGTTCTGGGTGGTTGGTGTGGTGGGGGAGGTGGGTTATTGTATGTTTATGGAACATGTGTGTTTCGTCTCAGTGTCAGCGTCCCCACTGTAGGATAAACGATTATAATGAAACAGAAATAAACTTTCTAGATATAATTTTTAAATTTAATTTTTACAATACTATACAATAATACGCTATTGAGATTATTAATTATGTGTATCGGATTTGAATCTGGTTAAGACTCGTGCGTATCAGAGCTGTGTCAGTATATCGTTTTATTGTTTTAATGCCAACTTTTGTACTATCCGATACCGTTATTATTGTACCAAGTAACATTAACCATGGCGTGAAGGTACTAGCAGTGTTGTATCAACTAATTTGACGTACCGATAACAGTGTCACCTGCAGCACTACTGTCGTTATGACTATAATAAACCAACTTTGTTCTTATACTCGGTATTGTTGTTATGTTTTTGTTCTGTACGAGTTAATTGTGACAATTTGTTTGATCCAATTATTCCTACAAAATAAATGATAAGCTTCAAATCCTAATTAAAAAAAACACTATCAGTTTTGATTTTAAGTTCTAGAATAATATTGTAAAATTGTAACTGTTTTGGGAACATCAATGATTTACTGTTTCAATTTTCAGTTGGTTAAATAATGGGTTAGGAATAATATTGCATATTTTTTTCAATCAACTTTGATTGTTGGCTTGCTAAAAATTAAATTAAAAATCCGTTTATTTAATTTTTGCCGCTTCACTAAACTGCTGAATTTTAAAAATATAGTCCATTTTGTAATATTGTAATATTGTACTATTTGTTAATATTTACATCGAATATTTATTAAGTACAAACCTGAGTTCAATCAAAAATTACCATTTTTTATTAATAGCTCTTACTTTATATTGACGTTTTTTTTCTTTTTTTTTAAATAAACATTGATGACTTTATTCGTCACACCAACAGTACAGTTTTTTATTTCATTGTTGTACATTTTTAATAGATGTTTATTATAAAAGGAAAACAAATTTAAGTTTTATATATTCTTAGCAGATGGGAACATTTAATTAATTGCTCATTATTGCTTGTCGCTTCTGGGGTATTTCGCATCAGACGATACAATTTTAATGTAGGTACTTTACGTCTTTACATACTAATATTTTATAAAATGTTCAATTTCGAGATTCGTGGCATTTATAGTTGATATTTGTTTTGTAAATTAAATATATGATTTGGGTTTCACCTCCATGTCAAGATGTTAATGTAAAATTTAAAATGTAACCGTTTTTTGTGTATAGACAGGTAAACGTATATTATAAACACTATGAACAATGACGCTATAATTGTTGATGTTATTTAATTTTTAATAATCATGTAGGTTTTTGTTGATGTGAACAAGTTAAACATATTATAGACTTGTGGACTTGCTTTTATAATTCGGTACACACGTCGCTGATGCAAAGCACAATGCCATTTCTTCGTACCACATGAGATTAAAATATATTTAAATTTACATAATCTGATGGTTTTTTGAACTTTTTTTGGGTTAAAAGTTTAAATATTTTACTACATTTTTTATTCGGTTCACAGACAACCCGTTATTCGTCATTATGTTATATATTTTATAGAAATGCGAGATTGAATGTCAGTAAAAAGAGGCATGTGGCCGGGACCTTTGCAGCCTGAGGCCTCGTGATTGTTGATAAAGACTTAATGTTTGGAAAGCAAAATCATAAAATATTCAATTGATTTATCGCATATTTATAAATAGTATAGAAATATTATACCTTAAAATCGCCTATTCGACTCTATAGTAAATACATCATAAGACATAATATTATAAGTTATTACCTATAAGCCGGAACAAAGTTCGCTAGCCTGTTTATAATACTATTATGTATAATTCTTGATGTATAGGTACATACCTACGTATTTCTGATTTCCGCAGACGGTAAATGCGTGTGTCATGTGAAGGTATTCTCTTTATAGCGAGTGGTGTAGTAATATATAGTTGTACTTACTGGTATGAAATTAATTTTCCTAGATTTTCCGAATTCTTACTGGATGGGGGTGTTTTTGTTAAATGGGCTTTTATTTTAATCTTTTTGAATTTTCGTCAAGAGATTTAAAATTGACAGGCTGCAATCTGCTCTACAGAATTAAGCGTGCGTGTAGGTCTATAGAGTATAGACGCACTTAGCCCTCTGGATTATCGACGTCCATCCGAAGGTATAATCCGAAGGTTAAATAGTTTGTATTTACGCATACTACGCATTTATCTTTAACGTGCGTTTGCGAAACGACCGTGGGGAATTTTCTCGCGTTAATGGAAATCGCTGGAAATTGAGTGCAGTGACGCTGTGGCTCGTGGTACAGTTGGTTTTCCTGTGGCACAGTTTAATGTCCACGACTTGGGTTTTTGGTGTGCCAGAAAGAGATAATATTTGATTCAAAGTAGTACGTACAATGTCGTCGTTA